>JADBJO010031448.1:10000-16730 GCA_016801955.1 Conus betulinus | reverse complement strand
AAAATCAATTTGTTCAGTCAGAAACAAAGTGCAATTGTCGTTCCGCGTCGGTGGCCCCCTATGCAAAGAACAACCACCATATCCTTACAACAGTCCGAAACAGAGCTGTTTGCGTTTATTTTTTCGGTACTTTTGTCGACTAATCACAAATGTAGCTGAATCCACTGCAAAGAAGGGACATTTGAAAGAAAATACAATTGTGGAAAATAAACACAAAACACCACAACCTCCCCCTCGACCTCTCACCTGATACCATAGTATGGTCTGCATTAAGCGCGTTAAATGAGATCCCCTTCAGTGCCCTCTGTTTCGCACTGTTCCTGATTACTAATACTACGCGAGAGATAAACCGAGAAAGAGAGCCTACATGCCGGTAAGCACGGTAAACAGTTTCTTTTCTGCCCTATGTGTGGGAATTTGGCTGAGGGCACGTGCTAGCTGGAAGTGGCTCTGGTGACGGACAGCACGTGCCATGCACGCGGCTAAGGGAAAGAAAGATCAGGCTACCACCTCAAGTGGAGTGCGGTCTTGTTGTTAGCTTATACGGCCAGCTGTTAGGTAAGGGGCCCACATGCGTCTCATCACACTGTCCACACTGTGAATCTGTCGTAAAGGACCCACACCCTAAAGTCAGAGACAGAAACAGCCCATAGGAGTTCCAGCTAGATCTGGTCGAGTGAAAACAAGACTAAGCTTCATAAGCCTTCCTCCTCCAAGTTACCACAGATGTTCAGTGGCGATACAGTAAAAGACATCCGCCACGGGCAAATCGGTCTTCAGGTGCTCTACCTCCATGGAGACATCAAAGTTCAAACCCAGACGCTAGGGAAAAAAGCGGCAGAGAAGGGCATTGGGGTCATGACCTTGATGTGGTGTAGCCTCTTAGAGTGTAAGGAGATTAAGGTGGAAATACTTACAAGGGGCAGGGGGTTGTGGGGGAAGGGTCGGGGTTGGGGTAGGGATGGGGGCTCTTATCATAAAAAGAATCTGCTGTCTAGCTCTCCTTCATGTTTTCCTTCCAGCTCTCCCTTAAAATTTCTTCATCCGTAACCTTTCGCATCCCTTCCATAAAATGAAGGTTTACGCCTTATGGTAAAAATTCAACAGTCCAAGAAGAAAAAAGTACATTCGAAAGCGACTTTCACAACATGACAACATAATAGTTTGGGAGAATAGTTTATTCATTCAAGCAGCATGAGAAAAAATGCAGGTTACAAGAAATGCAGTGCAATGCACTCATGCCATATAACAAAAGTAATACATGGCCGAAATAAGCAGAAAGTTTATACTAAATACATTACCGAAGAAACACACACACACACCACACACACACACACACACACACACACACACACACACACACACACACACACACACACCTAAATGAAAATCACAAATAGATTTTAATGGGGCAGGGAGAGGAGGGGATGTCACTTTTTGGGAGTGATCATAAACAAAGTGTCTCCATGCTAATGTTAAGATATACACACAAATACAAAATCTTTCAAATGGTTCTTTTCATGGAAGTATAGAAAACGAATCTGAATAATTTGCACCCAGAAGAGTGTTTGTGGGATAAACAAACTGCTGTTCATTGTTTATCTATTATTTATATCTTTGGTTTATATAAAGACTAAACAACTTTCATGTGAAAGGCATATCTTCTTTTAAGCCGTGAAAATAGTTCGACTTCAAATTGCGGTATAGGTAGATATTCAATCGGTTCACTGCACTTAAACTCATCAGTTTTTATGATCCTTTCACAGTGATTTTTTCTGTTCTGAAAAAAACAAGTCATTTCTTCCAGTGCAAAAGTTTGGAGTGGTTCATGGCTTCAGACCTGTCACCTTGATGATGGGTACTATTTGCACAGGTTACTTTGACTCAGTGGACAATGCACAGATAATTGTGACACGCGACCGTCACCTGTGTAATGCTAAAGCTCAATTCAGTTAAGGGCAGTCTGCCTGTGTCTAGTGACGAAAGACAAAGCCTCAGTATTATATATATATATAATATATAATATATATAGAGAGAGAGAGGAGAGAGGGAGAGAGAGAGTCAGAAAACAGAGGACACTCAGACAGTGAGACAGACACAGAGGCGGAAAGTAATGCGGACAGTCTGGGACAGACTAATTGAACCCATTGGAAGAGCAGTGAGACAGACAGAGACATCATGGACGATAGGCGTCCACTTCAAGCAATGCGAAAACCAGAGAAGGTAAGTGACAGTGCTGGAGAAATAGCTGGACGTTGAACTCTCCAACCACACTTTCTCCCCAGCAGACAGAGACATAATCGCATGGCAGGACCCCATATTTTGGTCGAAGGAATTCATGAGGAGGGAAGTCTCTGCCATCTTAGACCCCTTCTTTCATCAAGCGCATGTTGGCAAATTTTCCGCGAGAATAAGACCCCGTGGTGGCGATGAAGAAGTAAGTGCCATTGAGAGGAGCCCTGAATTGGCCAGTCTTGGGGTCGTAGCCTTCACCTTGGTTGTTGATGACGTTGCTGAGCTTCAGGCGGCTGCCGCTGGAGAGCTCGGCGTCTCGGGTCAGTCTGGCATGGAAGCTCACCAGCTCTGAGTTTTCGAAAGGCGTCATCTGAGAACGAGCACGAACAAAATCTTAATTTTAGGGAGTGCCACACGTATATATGTATGTATGTTTGTATATGTATCTATGTATGTATATATATATATGTATATATGTTGTGTGTGGTGTGTGGTGTGTGTGTGTGTGTGTGTGTGTGTGTGTGTGTGTACAATAAATAGTGGAGAGCAAAAAATGCAAGTTAACTATTCCTCCATCATCACAAGAATGACTTGGCAAAGATGAAAAAAGAAAGAAAGAAAGAAAAGAAAGAAAGAAAAAAAATGGGGGGGTGGGTGGGGGTGGTGTTGGGGAGAAGAAACAATGGAATAAAAGCTAGGGCGTTAGATCAAAAACATAGAATCCTTCACTAGCCGCATATTGGAACCATTGAAGTCCACCTTGAAAACAGAACCATCCAAATTGCCTGCTCGGATGCCTTTCGTCTGTAGACTCAGACACATTAGTGGGACTCGGCTGACTGTGTCTGCCCTCTCTTTGCCATCAAATGGAGGTATACAACAGTCTGTGTTTCCTATGGTACACATCAACAAGAGGAAGGGTGATAAAGCGTCGTGTGATTACATCATTGTGGGATTTCCCTCTTTTGCATCGCAGGAAAAGATTCTTGCCAGGGCCAACTTCAACAGACTCATCACCCACACAGCAGGACCCCATCATCCCTGAATCGCAGGGCGGGTTTTCGCGCAGGCATGGGCGCAACCGACATGGTGTTCGCTGTTCGCCAGGTACAGGAGAATGCTGTGAGCAAAATCAGGAGCTCCACACGGTGTTTGTTGATCTCACCAAGCCCTTCGACACTGTTGATCACACTGGCTTCAGACCAAGACTAAAGTGTTTGCAAGGGCATGTCAATGCTTTGGACTAAATACACTCTAAACGAGCAACATTGCTACCTATTAAGTTTGGTGTACCTCAAGGATCTGTATTAGAACCACTTTTGTGTTTTCTGTTTACGTTAGTGACCTGCCTTTGTACATTCAATGCATTTGTGAAATGTTTGCTGATGACACTTCTCTACAAGATAAAAATAGAAATGCATCTGAACTCGTAATTAATCTACAAGATAATCTTAAACAGACTTGACGAATGGACTGAACTGAATCATATGGCTCTCAATATCAGTAAAACTAAATGTATTCATGTAACCTCCCGCCAAAAAAAAAAAATGTGTTTCCCCCTTTGCACCATTATAACTTAAAGGACAAATTATCAAAGACGTAGCCTCACATAAAGTTCTAGGAGTTTATCCTCGACAACGATGTACTATGGTCTGAACATATTTCCGATTTAGGGGGAAACAAATCTCAAAAAGACTATTCCCAGCTTTCAAAAGTCAAGAATTCCGGAAAATGTTCTTTCATGCACACATCCTACCTCTAATTAACTACGCATCCACATTATGGGATAACTCAAGTGAAACTAATTTAAAATACATAAATCGATTATACAAAAGAGCTATAAAAATTAATGAAACTAAGTCCTAACACTTTGAGTAAAGATGATTATAAGAATTTGGATATTCTTCCTCTTAAAGAGAGGCTCTATTTTAATAAATATTTGTTCATGTACAATGTTGCGAACGGAATATCTCCGAGAAACATTGTACGGTATTTCTCTATCAATTAAAATAGACACAACCACAAACTTTCTTTTCCCAGACCTCGAAACGATTTGTACAAATCAAATTTTACATACTCTGGTGGATCTATTTGGAATAATCTACACTTGAATTGGATCCGGTCTAGAACTGGTTTTAAAAAACGCACTAAAAAAATATTTGTTAAGAAAACTATAAACAAAACGATATTTACTTTTGGCTTGTTATGTAATCTCTCTCTCTCTCTCTCTCTCTCTCTCTCTCTCTCTCTCTCCTCTCTCCTCTCTCTCTCTCTCTCTCTCTCTCTCTCTCTTCTCTTCTTCTCTTCTTTTCTTCTTTTCTTCTTCTTCTTCTTCTCTCCTTTATTTCTCTTCACGCCTCTTTCGAGTCTTGATATGTGTACGTACTTGTATTAATCATGATTTTGGGAAAGTTGAATTGTAACCAATTTATAGTATCACTGTTCTTTTTGTATATACACATGGTGTACTTAGTATGTCTGTTTAACTTCTATATGTATTAATGGTGTTCCCTTTTCTTATATATGTGCTTATTTGTGTGTGTGTGTGTGTGTGTGTGTGTGTGTGTGTGTGTGTGTGTGTGTGTGTGTGTGTGTGTATGTGTGTGTATGTGTTGTGTGTGTGTGTGTGTGTGTGTGTGTGTGTGTGTGTGTGTGTGTGTGTGTGTGTGTGTGTGTGCGTGGTTCCTCTCGGTCTAAAGTTAATTTTCAATTGATACTGTTTTTCATGCCAATGTTGTTTTTCCTTGAATGATTAGTCTTTGGATGTTGCGTAATGATTTTTTTTTTATGTTGCCTTATGATGCCCTTTTCTATTGTTTTGGAGGGCAGGTGTAAAAAAGCTGTATAGCTTGTTCCTTTACCCTCATAAAGATCATTTTGACTTGACTTGACTCACAATCAGATGCAGAAGTGATGTTGTGCATGTTAAAGGTCAGCTCGGCCTTTGGCAGACTCTCAAACAGTTTGTTGCAAGACCATGGCATCAAACTGCTCACAAAAGTTTCCGTTTACAGAGCTGTGTTCTGAGTACTCTCCTCTGTTGTTATGAGACCTGGAGCACGCATCGCCGACACATCCAGCAACTCGAGCAGTTCCATGAACGATGCTTGCACAAGATCTGCAACCTCAAATGGCAAGACAGAGGTGTCCAACCTGCTGGGCCAGAAGAAATGTGGCTTTACCCAGCTTGAGAGTATACTCAGCAAATCCAACTCTGATGGACAGGACACGTTGTTCGTAAGGAGGATTGCAGAATTCCAAAGATCCTTATTCTGTGGATATTTGTAGGAAGGACAGCATGACCAAGGATGGCTTCTCAAGAGACAGAAAGACACCTTGAAGGCAGAAGTAGAAGATGCAACATCGATACTGTTTTGGGGGAAGATGTCACCCTTGACAGAAAAGTGAAAGCAACAGTGTACACAGGATACAAATACATTCTTGCACAATAGAGCAGCCGCCATCTAGGAAAAGAGGAATTAGAGAAAACGGTGCCATTCCATGCAGCGTCTTGTGGACGACTTTTTGTGTCTCAGGATTGGTCTTCATTTCCACATGAAGACCCACACCAGTAGATGACCTGCCTGCCTACTTATCTGCCAGACACGACGGGACAACCCATCACATCATCATTATAATCCTATGGTATTTCACCACAATCCAACAGAACCCTGATGCAGCTTATGAAGCAAAACGAGAAAAAGTGCTGTAAGGAAATATACTGCTGAAAATGTAACATCATCATGCGAACAGTAATCAAAAAAGGAGGGAACTATTTGAGGCTATGTTTGAAATTTTTTTTGGGCGGGATACACACACACACACACACACACACACACACACACACACACACACACACACACACACACCCCTACCCCGCCAATTCTCCAGCTCGTCCGTCCTGCTGGCCACGTCTTCCATGGCCCTCCTCCAGGTGTCCCTGTCGGCCTGCAGTTCTTCAAGCAGCTCCTGCTGCTGGGCCTCCAGGAGCAGGAACCTGCCTGCGTTCTCCTCCACCTCCACGGACACAGTGTCCAGCAGGGGAGAGTGTCCAGCCAGACACCTGGCCGCCGCCTGTGTCGGGGGCAGGCTGCAGCTGTAGTTGCCCCCCCCACCAGAGGATTGGGCAGCAGGAGCTGGAAGAACCCTTCCTGGAAATTGGTGCTGTCCAGCTGATCACCTCTGGGAGTCTAGAACATGCGGTGATTTGAGAGTATCAATGTTAATGAACAGACGGTTTTTCATTACTCTTTATTTAATTAAAATTTAAAAAACTTTCATAATCAAATAACGAAATGAGTTGATGCTAAGTAGCAGAAGGTACAATATGTGAGAGATATATACTGTGAGGAAGGAAAGGGACAATTTCTTTACAATTCGCAACTGAAAAATGAATATTATGTTTGTTTCCTGAATCATCTCTGTTCAGCATCGGTTATGTGCTGAAATGAAGGCAAAATGCTCTGATTGGGACTGCTGTAAGGATGCAGTGCTG
>JADBJO010031448.1:0-2500 GCA_016801955.1 Conus betulinus | reverse complement strand
GATTCTCTGCTGCCACGCTTTCCACGAGTTTCTTTCTACTGCGTCTCTTAAAGCATAGCTCAAATATCCTGACCAACACTGCTGGTGCCTGAATCTCTAGGCCTGGTTGAGGTCAAGATATATAATGAAAGTAAGCCATCAGTACAGCCCTGTTATGCAGTCTCACATCAAAGTGCAAACCCATAGCTTCATCTTGATCATCTGCATCCTCATCAATCAGCATGAAAAAAAAAAGAAAAATCCCTGGACTTTTTGTGGATCTCTCTCTCTCTCTCTCTCTCTCTCTCTCTCTCACACACACACACACACACACTGTCTGTCTGTCTGTCTCTCTCTCTCTCTCTCGAATTTTTCGCTAGCATAAACAATTTCATATTATGTGTCTCATGTGGATAGGCTGGAGGCCTCACATTTAAGTCACGAGTTCACGAGTTCACGAGATCTCGATCTCTCTCTCTCTCTCTCTCTCTCTCTCTCTCTCTCTCTCTCCCAGCAAAGAGAACAGATTTTTCCTGCTACATAAGACAGAAACAGACCAAAAACTACACGAGTTGATGTTTTTCATTATGTAAACTGTGTGAAAAAAGGTTGATCTTAACTCGTGAATAAAACCTTGAAACTAAGGAAAAAAAAAGGTATAAAGACTGGATTCTGATGGGCATGTTCGTGCCATCATATACTATATCAAATTCCAAACTTATGAGTTATGGATAAATGAGTACTGCTGTTTGTATACATCTGAACAATACTCAGGTGATTCAATACGCATTTTCGAGGTATCATGGTGCCAAAATTCTCATAAAATCATATTAATGTTTATTGTCATCAATTCAAAGACGACTCAGTTCAAGTTGCTACTAGTAACACGTGTTGTTCGTTCTGTATATTTGTGTTCAAATGTTTCAAATTCTGTTTCGTTTTGGACAAAAAAAATGAATGGGTAAATGAAATGAAATAAAATGAACAAGAGCTATTCGTGTATCCTTTTTTTCATTTAGAACCGTTTACATGTATCAAATTAATCCAATGCAAAAACGCATGAATAAATAAAAATGAAAATTGAGAAAAAGGAAACAGCAATAGCATCTACAACAAAAAGCAAAAAACACATGCATTAGATAAAGGATACATGAAAGAGAGAAAGGGGGGGGGGGAGGCATAAGTAGAAAGAAAGGAAGAAACTGAAAAGAAAACCTGTAGATATAAGCATGCAAAAATTAGCTTTAAGATAACACATCAACTCTCTCTCTCTCTCTCTCTCTCTCTCTCTCTCTCTCTCTCTCTCTCTCTCATATACTTACCACCAGTGATCAACAGCAGAGAGCACAAACTTTCTAACATCATCCTCCCCCCACTGCAAAGTAGTCGGAGCAACGTAGAACTGTTAACTCTAAACCAACAAGCAGATGCGTACCCTTCTGCTGCACAACTGCAAATGAAGTGAGGTCGAAAGCTGCGTGCACTTTAGTATCCTCTAGACCCTCTTATCACTCGTTTGCTCTTGCCACTTAAGGGGACGTTTGGCGAGACATCGTGGACACGCGTGCATTGTAAACAAACCGGACACGGTGACAGTCACTGCGCAGTTGCGTTTCAGTCAGTCAAGTGACTATTGTTCGCGGACCCATGTGACGATCATTGTCCTGAGTGCGTGTCACACTGCTGATTATGCAGCGTGTCGTTGTTTGGAGGGTCAAGTGGGGTCTGTTTTTCTCTCCCCCCCCCCCCCTTTTTTTTTTTTTCAGGGATTGCCTGGGAAGTAGCCTACTTTCTCTTTGCTTTCCTGAATTGGATGAAAAACGTCTCTCTCTCTCTCTCTCTCTCTCTCTCTCTCTCTCTCTCTCTCTCTCTCTCTCTCTGTCCCACCCCCACCTCTCTCCTGGCCTCTTTCCCGCCGCACCTCCATCTCTCTGCCTCAGCCCCACCTCTGTTTCTCTTCCCCACCCCAACTTTCTCTCTTTCTCACTCATTCGCCCCTCCCCCCCTCCCCTCTCTGCCCAATTCTCCATCATCTCTCTCTCTCTCTCTCTCTCTCTCTCTCTCTCTCTCTCCCTTTCTCTCTCACTGCCTGTTCCCACCCACCTTCACTCTCTCTGCCCCTTCCCCCACCCACCTCTCTCTCTCTCTCTCTCTCTCTCTCTCTCTCTCTCTCTCTCTCTCTCTATCTCATATCGTGATCATCAGTAGCAGGCTTCAAGCGCTGCATCTTATCTCTTCTGCACATTTGTCAATTTTTATTTTCTCCCAGTACCTCCAACGCGCCTTGCCTTCTCTCTCCCCCCCCCCCCCCCCCCCCCCCTATTTATTATTACTGTAACTGTTGTTGTTGTTGTTGTTCATGTTGCTGTCGAATTTCCTGCTGCTGCTGCTGTTCTTGCTGATGATGTTGCTTTTGTGTGGTGGTGGTTGTGGTATTTCATCATCTTCCTCTCTGTTCAAAGTCCATGATTTGGGTGGTTGTGGTATTTCATCATCTTCCTCTCTGTTCAAAGTCCATGAT
>JADBJO010031447.1:0-16731 GCA_016801955.1 Conus betulinus | reverse complement strand
ACTACTCCCTGGACAACAAATCTGCGAAAATATTAGATGTCCCAGAGATAGGCTCAACAGTGAAACAGTACTCTTGAATGCTTAATGCCCATCTTAACAGGCGATTGTTTTTTTTTTGATTTTGACGCTTTCAAAAATGTCAACGGTCTGTGGTCAGTTTGCAAAACAAAAGGTCTCCCTGATAAAAACCTAGCAAACTGTGTCCAGTCCCCAGACCAAAGCAAGACACTCCCTTTCAATAGTCGAGTATCTCTCTTGCACCGCAGAAAACTTTTGCTAGCGTATTGCACTGGATGTAAAAGTCCTGACTTTTCCTGTAGCAAACATGCACCCATGCCCTTACTGCTAGCATCTGTACGTAAGACAAAATCTTCATCCAAGTTAGGAAGAAGTAACACAGGAAATGAATTGAGTACAGCTTGAACCTTCTCCAAAACTTTTCTGACACTCATCAGACCACTCAATCTGACGCTTCTTATCTCCCTTAGTCAGTTCAGTCAAAGGTGCAGTAAGACTAGCAAAATGAGGAACATATCTGCGATAGTAGGACAAAAGACCCAACAAAGAGCGAACCTGCTTCTTCGTAGTTGGCTTACCCACTAGAACAACTGGAGAACTGTACGGTGATACAGACGGTTCAATCACTCCAAGATCCAACATAACCTGAACCTCTCTCTGAATGATCTCCCTCTTTGCAAAAGGCAAAGGGTAAGACTTGACCCTAACAGGAACATCAGTGGTCAGATTAATACAGTGTGGATCTACCTGTACAGCCTTCCCTGGTGTATCTGTCAAGACATCAGAAAAATCCTCCAAAACACTCATCAACTGAGACTTTTGAGTGTCTGACAACTCAGGAGCAACCTTTACATCACGAAATGTCTCGCCTTGAACAGACAAGGTAGGTAATGAAACGTCATCGTCACTCACATCCTGTACAACTCCTACAGAGGAACAATGTACATCCTGTACAACTCCTACAGAGGAACAATGTACATCCTGTACACTCGACGGGGGAGAAAACAGGGGAATGTGAACACTCTGCATCCGAAAAAACACCAGTGGAAACAACACAATCCACAGGTAACTCATTAGACAATGCAGACGCAGAGTCTAATCCCTGAGGAACACAAAGAGCAACATCGAAATTGACAGCAACATTCGTCCGAACACATACTCTTTCAACATATTGATGTGGAAAACCTTGGACTTTCCATGCATGTCAATACGATAGTTGACAGGGAACACTTTTCCTTCACAAGAAAAGGACCTTTCCAGGAAACCTTCAACTTATTCTGTTCATCAGAGAGCAAAACAAGAACCTGATCACCCACTTTCAATGAACGAGGAGAGCTCTTTCTGTCTGCGTACACCTTATACTTGTCGGTCTGACTGTCAGCGGTCTGTTGTGCCTGAGCACAACTGTCCAGTATCCGATCGTGCAAGTCATGTACATATTGGTAAACGTTTTTGTCATCGTCAGTCATCTGTGTGCCAGTCCACTTATCAGCTAACAAAGTGATAGGACCGCGGGGTGAATGACCGAAAAACTAACTCAAAAGGAGAAAACCCTAAAGTCATATTCGGCAACTCCCGATATGCAAACAGAACAGCCGGAATGTACCGATCCCACTGCTTGGGACAGTCACGACAAACCCTCTTCAGCATGGACTTCAAGGTGCCATTAAACCTTTCCACCATCCCGTTAGACTGAGGGTGGTATGGAGGAGTAGTGGTAACAGAAGAAGAAATAGACAACAGACAGTACACTTCCTTCATCAGGTCCGAAAACAAAACTGAGTACCACAATCAGTAAGAATTTCGGAAGGCAAACCATACCTTGAAAAAATAGAAAGAAGAGCCTCCGCCCACAGTGACTGTATCATACGTTTGAGTGGGACAGCCTCCGGAAACCGAGTAGCTGTATCCACCAACATCAGAACGTACCGAAAGCCAGAAGAAGACACCTCCAAAGGACCAACCAAATCCATCGCTACCTCTCAAAAGGTACTGAAACCAACGGCATCTTGTGCAACGGCGCACAAGGGACGCGCGGTTACGAGACACAGTCTTCTGACAAGTATCACATGAACGACAATACTCCTGGACTGACTGAGACACTCCTGGCCAAAAGAACGATGCAAGAACTCGCTGTAGAGTACGTCTGATCCCACAATGACCAGAAAAAATGCTGTCATGCGCAGTATGAAGCACAACGTTACAACTCCTGAGGAACTACCACCTGACGCTTAACTTCACCTTTGTCCTTGACCAAGCGACATAGAACATCATTAAAAAAAACAAAAAACAGGCTTAGTCAAAGGGGAAGGTACCTCAGTTACAACTGAAGAGAACAAATGACTCAAAGAGGCATCACGCTTCTGCATAGCAGCAAATTCCTTAGGTTGTACATCCAGCACAGACAAATCAGGCACTGACAACGGTACAGGCAACTGTTTCTCCTTGTCTGCCTGTAAACGAGTAGTCACATTACATGGGGACAAAAGATCCACCAGCACCTGAACATGCTGAAGTAACACCTGGAAGATTACCAAGAATGAGATCCGTTACTGGGTTCTCAATAACACAGGCAAGCACCTCACCCTCAAAGTAAGGTGTACTAACTGAGATCACAGCAAGAGGGAAAAACCTCAATCTTACCTCCAAAAGAACGACAATGTTGTTCTTCACCAGTGAACTGGTGCAGAAGAACAAAAGAACGGCGCACTCCCGCAGTAGTGCAACCTGTGTCCCTCAACACAGAACAGTGAAACCCATTGACAGTTCCTGACTCAACCAGTAAGCCGTCAGTATTAACATGTGACACCATCGAATGGGCTACAGTAGATGGATCCGAAACATTGTCTGACATACCTGCAACATTCACTGCTGACTGCTCTACAGATGGACAATCCCGAGCTTTATGAAACCAGCAACCACAATTGTAACAACCTGCGGGTGTACCTGAGGTATTATGAGCCTGTCCGCGCTGTCGGCCACGGTTACGCGGATACCGAGAGTTAGACGCTGTTTGACCACCTCTGGGTGTACCAGTATTTGCACCTAAATGACCAGACTGCTGACCACCACCGTAGCAGACTGTTGAAACCGGCTGCCATGATCCCGTCCGCTACGAGAATTTTGACCACCGCGGGAATTTTGACCTCCACGGTAACGATTACGGTTCTGATTTGAACGCCAAGAGCCAAATCCACGGTCTGAACCAACACTGTTTTGGTGATGTGCAAAGGAAGCGACATTTACATCGAAAAACCGTGTCCGTTCCCTTGCGGGCAAACGTCCGATCAGGATGCGCAGTCCTGTACTGTTCCGCAAGCTCGCACATTTCTCAGCGCTCGCAACCGACCTTTCTTTTAGAAAAACAGCCAAGTCCTTTGAAACGCTGTTTAAAATCTGTTCCCGCAAAAAACAGAACACGAAGTTCCGCATAATCCTTTTTAGTTTTGGACAAGTCAATCCACCGATCAAGAAAATGCGCAGACCGAATCAAATACGCAGGAAATGACTCGCCTTTCTCTGGACGCACGGTACGGAATTTCTCGCGAAATCCTTCGGCGGTACACCCGGTAACGTTTAAGTAATTCATCCTTAAGTTCATCCCATGTTAAAGTATCCTTCGCTGCCAAAGAATGGTACAGCGTCAACGCACTGCCCTTGAAAAGAGACGCAATATACAATACCCACTTATCTTTGGGGCCACTCGCAAGAAGTAGCATGACTCTCAAATCTAAACAAAAATGCATCAATCTCATCTTTGTTTTCATCAAAGACAGGCATCTTGGGGATATAAGGAGAACGACCAGAAATAGGTTTCGCATCACCAGAACCCTGCGCAGAACCATTGTCTGTAACACCAAAAGCTTTTAATTTCTCCATTTCAAGCTGAAGCTTCTTACTCTCTAACTCTAACTCCATGGCTTTTAAATCTTTCTCATGCTGCTCCCTCTCCTTCTCTCTCTGTCTTTCCCTATCCTTTTCTTCCCTTTCTTTATCCTTTTGTCAGACGTACGATATCCATGCATGCACGCACATACACACACGAACCTGACGTCTTTCCTCCGCACACAACTGCATCCACTCCATACACATAAGGCGCAAACAAAGGTCAATTTTGATTCATCCCCTCCTTAATCTTTTAAAATCCCATGGGGTTTTTTTTACTCTGCATCAATCAAAGCATATATATTTTCATTATTTGTCTTTCAGCTGGTGCAGCCAAACAAGCACTCTTCTTCTGCACACGTTACTGATTTTGCAGTTTACTCACTGCAAGTGTCCACACACACTCTCTGTGGTGTCCGGAACTGGCTTCCTCTGTGCGGGGATCCCATACACATCACAACTACTGGTCGGCAACAAACTCTTGCCCAACCTGGATCTTCCCGCGGATCGGAGCTTGGCCCGGAACGCGCGCAGCCCCCAGCCATCCACCTTAGTGCCTGATCTCCAGTCTCCTCTACCGCACGGGGAGTCGGCCCAGCTATAACAAACCGGATAAAACACGAGTTCAAAACACTGCCAGCCAGTTAGCAGTCATGTTACACTTTAACATTTTTGAACTCTTCAATTTTTCAAACATAGTTTTGGTTCCAACAATAAACCATTGAAAACAAAATGGAGAATCATCTAGATCCTCACAATATAAAATTAGATACTTACGGCTTGAGTACCGTCATTCAACTACAATTCACATACTTCTGTATGTGTTAGGCCTCTGCCTTTATCATTGGGCACAGTCAGCCTCTTCTTTATCTAAATCGTCTGTTCCATTCTCAGAGTGCGCACCGATACAGGCCAACGCCTGTTTATATTCAAATCGCGCGTGAACAGTGTTAAAAATTTCACTCAAACCCTGGGCCACGCTCAGTCAGTACTCTCCCTTGTATCACACGACTAACCTATAGTGTAACGCACGGATCAATAATCTTTTTCTTAATCTGTACTGTCTCATGTAATCGCGTAGCATATGAAATATCGCTCCGCATTACATGACACTTCACTTGGTTGAAAAAAGGAGTTAAAATTCTGAAGAATGGTCACACGTTTATAAGATACAGGTACTTACGGAATTTTGATAAAAATAAATTTTTGTTTGATTTGAGTAATTCACATCTTTTCCTAGTCTACCAGTTTACAAATCCAGATGAAGCCTGGGAAGTTTGGTACCACAATTTTTTAAATATTTATGATAAACATGCACCTTTCAAAACCAAGCGTGTTAGAAGCAGCCCTCTGTTACCATGGCTATCAAAAGATGTACAGGACGCTATGACCAAAGAGATCACCTTTTGTCTGCGGGAACGAAGAAAGAATTTGTAACCAAAGAAATCATGTTAATTATGTAAAACGAGCAGCTAAGAAAAAGTACTTTCAAGAACTTGTTTCTTCTAATACCAATAGCAGAACAATTTGGAATGCTATCAATCAGCTGACAAACAAAAACATCAGTAAAAATACATCTCACGAAGACCTGTGTCCCGAAAAACTTAATGACCATTTTTGTAATATTGCTAAGACAACAATAAAATCAGATAGATCTGCCGAAAACACTCTTACGATTTCTGTGATTCAAAAGCCATATCCTCAGACTTAGGCATCCCCTTAATGTCAGTCCATGATGTATATAATGCCCTGATCCGTCTAAAAGAAACATGTGCTCGTGGCTTAGACGGTATTGATGGCAAAATCCTAAAACTTGCAGCTCCAATTATTTCTGAAACACTGACCTACATCTTCAATTTATGTATATCTCTAAAAACCAGTTCCTAAATCTTTCAAAATTGCTAGAGTAAGACCCATCTATAAATCAGGTGACACCTCGGATCCTTGTAATACAGACCAATTTCTATCCTGTCTGTGGTATCAAAACCTTTAGAGGATCATCTACGAAGATGCATTCTTAGCCATTTTGACAAATATGATTTATTTCACCCTAATCAGTCAGGTTTCAGGAAATATCACTCCTGTCACACTGCACTGACTAACCTAGTAGACAAATGGCTTACAAATATCAATGAAAACAAGGTAACCGGTGTCCTTTTTATTGACTTTGCAAAAGCTTTTGATGTAATTGACCACACACTGCTTCTAAAAAAGTTAAAATTGTACCGTTTATCCAATAATGCTCTAGAACTCATTTCTTCGTTTTCAAGCGACAGAAAACAAACTGTCTCAATTCATGAACGCCAATCTTCTATTTTGCCTCTCAAACATGGTGTTCCTCAAGGCTCCATCCTAGGACCCATATTTTTCTCAATATATATTAATGATCTCCCCCTGTTCTTCCCAGCGCTTTGTGATATGTTCGCCGATGACACTACTATTCATGCGTGTGATCGCAAAGCAGAAAAAGTATCTATGCTATTACAGCAAAGTATTTACCAGCTAATCGAATGGTCTAAATTAAACCATATGTGTATAAACCCTGTCAAAACCAAACATATGATCATAACCACAAGACAAAAACGCCAAAACCTTTCTTATACGAGTGCACCCCTTTCTATCAATGGTATAACTATCGAAGAAGCAATCTGTCATAAAGTCTTAGGAGTAGTTATAGACAACAATCTGTCATGGTCAGAACATGTACGGTCTTTATGCAAAATAGTTTCGAAAAAGATATACCAGCTGTCCAAGATAAAGCATTTCCTAGACTGCCATTCACATAAAATATTTTTTCACGCTTATATTGAATCCCATATAAATATGCATCTACAGTCTGGGACTCAGCTAGTAATCATATACTTAAACCTTTGTTTAGCCTTTATAGACGTTCCCTGAAATTAGTTTTATTAAATCGGTTACATTATCATACTCTGACTATACAGATCTGGATATTTTACCATTAAACTTGAAGCTTAAATTCAATAAAGCTTTTTTCATGTTTAAGATTCTTTCGGGTCGTGCTCCCCCTTCAATTACAGAGAAATTTAGATTTAACGAAAAACGCCATTTTCATAAAATTGTAGTACCCCGTCCAAGAATAGATATGTTTAAAACCAGTCTTCACTACTCTGGCGGCTTCTTATGGAACCGCATTTCACCCCCTCTTGATGTTCATGCCAGCATATATAGCTTTAAAAGGGCACTTCATACCCAACTAATGACTGAATTTTCCAATTCATGTTCTTAAACTCTCTCTCTCTCTGTCTCTGTCTGTCTGTCTGTCTGTCTCTCTCTCTCTCTCTCTCTCTCTCTCTCTCTCTCTCTCTCTCTGTACTGGTCTCTCTCATCTATTGTCTCAAAGGTGCTGCTTGTCAAGTGTAAATTTTTTGTCTTTGCCTACAGGATGGGGTGCCTGTTCAATGATTTTTTTTTTTTCCAGAATGTGTTATAATTTTGTTGTTGTGATAATGTTTATTGTATATATTTTTCTATCTTCCAATAACCATTTTTTTCATGAACTTTATATGATGACCCCTCCCCTCCCACCCCCACCTTTTTCTCTCTCTGTCTCCGTCTCTCTGTCTCTCCCTCTCTCTCTCTCTCTGTCTCTCTCTCTCTCTCACTCTCTCTCTCTCTTCCCTCTCTCTTCCAGGCATTGATTGTCTCTGTTCTATTGTGTTAACCATTTCCTCTTTCTATTTATAGCGTTTATGCATGTTTACTTCTATTCTAGATTAGTTTTGCTGATGTTGTTTATTGCATTTTCTATATATTTCCCTTTATTGAGGGCCAGATGTAAAAAAGCCATTTTGTGCTTATTCCGCCTTTTCCCTCATTAAAAAAGATTCGTTCGTTCGTTCGTTTTCTCTCTCTCTCTCTCTCTCTCTCTCTCTCTCTCTCTCTCTCTCTCTCTCTCTCTCTCTCTCTCGGGAAAGTGGAATATGGGGATATCCTGAGCAAAGTCTGCCAGAACTGAAAATAGTGCAGTTTGGGAATGACTTTCTGGTCTGACACACACACACACACACACACACACACACACACACGCACACACACACACACACACACACACACACACACACACACACACATGTACAGGTATACACACACACACACACACACACACACACACACACACACACACACACACAAGCACAGAGTACATAAATAGATAGATGAATAAAAGACTAAATGAATGGATAAGTTGATTAAGAATGAAGAAAGAAGCAGAAAGAAAATCTTGATCAGTAGAAAGGTAAATCGGTATGTGAATGAAGCATTCAGATCAGTGGATAAATGGCTGATGACGACAGAATGACAGAATAGATAGTACAATAAAGTACTATAGTCTAAGTGGTTGAAAACATCCTCATGGAAATGTTGAAAAATCAGACTGTTGCACTATCACCTGAAAATGGACACACGCATGCAGGCATGCATTCATGCACACACACACACACACACACACACACACACACACACACACACACACACACACATTTATATCAAGAAGCTATAACAAAGGGAACTTGATAAAATAAACAATTATATGGTCACAAATGGTCTTGCATTATCTTCAGAAAAGACTCGTATGATGCTTTTCAATAATGGTAGTAATCCTGCTGAGCTACCTTTGTTTAAAATTGAAAACAAAACAATTCAGTACAAGGATTCGTTAAAATTTTTGGGTTTGTTTCTTACAACAAAGTTAACGTGGAATGGTCATATCAACCATATTGTTACTAAAGCACGAAACACTTAAATTTTTTTTTAAGTTACAAGTAAACAATACCGGGGACAAGACGGCAAAATTTTGAAACATCTTAGCACAACATTGATTCGATCAATTGTCCTATGGACAAGAAATATTTTTTAGTGCTCCAAATTATTTACTTAAGAAACTTCAAAGTATCGATTGCAAAGGATACAGGCTTGCTCTTGGTGTACCCTTTCACGCATCAACCCTCGAGCCTGCAGCAGTGCTGCTGGTTGAGGGACTTCATTGTACAGGGCCTGCAGCAGTGCTGCTGTGTTGAGGGACTTCATTGTACAGGGCCTGCAGCAGTGCTGCTGTGTTGAGGGACTTCATTGTACAGGGCCTGTGCATAAGTATGGAAGATTTCTTTAAATTAACAAATTATGCCCTTACTAGAAATAGTACTAGTAAAATCTTTATTGAATACAGTTGTACCAACAAAAGAAAATTCTGTTTTAGTAACCGTGTTGCACCTCAATGGAATATGTTGCCCACAAACATTAAATGTGCACAAGATGCTAACACCTTCAAAGACCTAATTGACAAATGGCAGTACTTTGTTACAAAATATGATTATGATGATTAAAACCGTCACTTAAGACTTGGTGATCGGAGTTGACCTTATATGACCTATATTATTTTATTTTTTTTTAATTTTCATCAAATGATGGGACAATTAAAGCCTAGACGGCTATGTGTTTAACACATGTCCCTATATCCTGACACCTGAATCCTGAAAAACAAGAACATCGCATTCGTCATATTCAACATCAGAGTCATTTCTGCTCATGTCTCTGGCATCGAGTTCAGGTATTAAGGAAGTTCTCAAACGAGTTCATCAATTATCAAATCTCTTTTCCCCATTTCACATCCAAACTTTGAGCTACATCTTGAAACCTGTCCTCTGATTTTTGCTCCAGTTTGGAATCTCTCCAGTCCTTACCTTCAACAGCAGGCCTTTCATCTTGATCATGTGAGGCCATGGTGCCAGACTTGGTACTGGTACCAGGCTGAAAGCTGGCAATTAATGTTTTGTTAATCTGAGCAGCAACATGAAATCTGGCTGATAAAAAGTCGCCAAGAGGACCCAGTTTTGCCATCTTTAACCAATGAAGTTAAAAAAGAATATAAAGGAATGGAGTGACCTCGTGGAACGATGATTTCTCTTTTGGCGGAAAAAGCACATGTCTTGTCTCTGGCATGATACAAGCATCACTGGCAAGATGCACGCACATCACATCTCACGCATTATGAATAACCGACTGCTAGATGAACATTAAATTTCATTTGATAGGCCCACAGACCCTATTAGTTCAGAGGTGCTAGTTTAACATGACTTAGTTGCTGCTGCTGCTGTTGTTGTTGTCCTTTTAGGATAGTTCCACCAAAATTGCTTTTTTTCACCTTTTAGAAATGATTTTGCTGGTGCCTCCATCTTTTCTGTCAGCTGATTAATGTAACAAAAGCAAGAAGCAGAGCACACATGAAAAGGCCTGCCACAATCACATCAACTAGTTGTGTCTTGAAGGACTTGCGGGTCAGTGTGCGGGTTGTGATAAATGCTGCATTCTTTAAATTAAATCCAGCTCTTCACAGAGCTTTTCTGGCGTGTGCTGGTGGACTGATGTGTGTATTGTAACTGATGTCTATATTGTGACCGATGTGTATATTGTGACTGCGTGTATTGAGACTGTTGTGTGTATTGTAACTGATGTGTGTATTGAGACTGATATGTGTATTGAGACTGATGTGTGTGTCTTGGGACTGATGTGTGTATTGTAACTGATGTGTGTATTGAGACTGATGTGTGTATTGAGACTGATGTGTGTATTGAGACTGATGTGTGTCTTGAGACTGATGTGTGTATTGGACTGATGTGTGTACTGCTCTCTTTGAATTGAATCCAGCTCTATACCATGTTTTTCTG
The DNA here is from genome assembly GCA_016801955.1 of Conus betulinus. NCBI lineage: Eukaryota > Metazoa > Mollusca > Gastropoda > Neogastropoda > Conidae > Conus > Conus betulinus. Next base: position 6,142 of record JADBJO010031447.1, on the reverse strand, counting down.
GCATACATGTGCTAGTGGACAGACGTGTGTATTGTGACTGAATGCATATTGTGACTGATGTGCATATTGTGGCTGATGTGTGTAGTGTCACTGATGTACGTATTGCCACCGATGCATGTATTGTCACTGATGTACATATTGTGACTGACATGTGTATTATGACTGATGTGTGTGTATTGCCACTGATGATGCGTGTATTGCCCCTGATGTGCATATTGTGACTGATGTGCGTATTGTGACTGATGTGTGTATTGTGACTGATGTGTGTATTGACAGATGTGTGTATTGTGACAGATGTGTGCATTGTGATTAATGTGTGTATTGAATGATGTGTGTATTGTGACAGATGTGTGTATTGTGACTGATGTATGTATTGTGACTGATGTGTGTATTGACTGATGTGTGTATTTTGACAGATGTGTGTATTGTGACTGATGTGTGAATTGTGACAGATGTGTGTATTGCCACTGATGTGTGTACTATGACAGTGTTGCACTCTTTGAGTTGGATCCAGCTCTGCACAGTGTTTTTCTGACATGTGCTAGTGGACTGATGTGTGTGTTGTGACTGATGTGTGTATTGTGACTGATGTGTGTATTGTAACTGATGTGTGAATTGTGACTGTGTGTGTGTTTTTAAGTGATGTGTGTTAATTGTGACTGATGTGTGTATTGGGGCTGATGTGTGTATTGTAACTGATGTGTGCGTTGTAAGTGATGTGTGTACTGTGACTGATGTGTGTATTATGACTGATGTGTGTGTTGTAAGTGATGTGTGTGTTTTGACTGATGAGTGTATCGGGGCTGATGTGTGTATTGTAACTGATGTGTGCGTTGTAAGTGATGTGTGTGTTCTGACTGATGTGTGTTGTGACTGATGTGTATATTGTGACTGCAGTGTGTATTGTCACTGTACTGCACTCTTTGAATTGAATCCAGCTCTGCACCATGTTCCTGATGCAAGTGCTGGTAAAAACTGATGTGGACGTTGTGATTCTTGCACAGGGGACAGGGGACAGGGGAGGAGCCCCGCTCAGCCAGCCCTGGACCATCCAGGAGGTCCCATACTTCTCCCCGATTCTCCCCCTACGCCCGGACGGGTAATGAGGGTGCTGCTGCCGGTCAGACAACCCAGGCCTCTAGGGTAGGTCCCCCGGCTGCTGCTGTAGGTCTGTTAGGCGCAGACAGTCATGGAAACGACTCCAGCACACACAGCATGCACAACCAGTCAGACAGCACTATGGAGCTTGGGAGTGCTCCAACACACAAGCCCACACAAGCACACACACAGACAGCACGGGGTTCACCTTCGTGGTAGAGGTCACCAGCTCTCTGCCCGGTGATGAGTCCCAGGGGTTAATCACGGGGCTAGAGGACACCATCCCTCTGCCCAATGGTGAACCCCAGGGGTTAATCACGGGGCTAGAGGACACCATCCCTCTACCCGATGATGAACCCCAGCCATCCACATCTACGGCTAGGTCCCCAGAGCAGCAGCCATGGCGGGTGCTTTCACCCGCCAGTTCCCCTGTGCCTGTCTTGTCGTCCACTGTCATGTCTGAGTCTAATCATGACCAGGTTAGGGAGTGGGAGGTAGAAGGGATGGAGGTGGTAGAGGAGTGGGAAGAGAGGAAGGAAGAAGATGCAGGAGGGAGGGAGGAGCAGGGAGGGGGGTGGTAGATGTAGAGGGTGTGATAGACGCAGGGCAAGATGGGGAGGGGAGTGGGGTGGCAGTGTCAGGGCAGGATGTGGGAGGATTAGGTCATCAGTCCCCACCTGCAGAAGATGCATCTGCACCACCTGTGGTTGTGGATGAGGGGGCAGACCATCAGCCCCCTCCACAGGCCCAACCAGCACCACCTGTGGTGGTGGCAGGGGGGGCAGTCCATCAGCCCCCTCCACAGGCCCCACCAGTTCCACCTGCAGTGGTGGCAGGGGGGGCAGTCCATCAGCCCCCTCCACAGGCCCCACCAATTCCACCTGCAGTGGTGGCAGGGGGGGCAGTCCATCAGCCCCCTCCACAGGCCCCACCAGTTCCACCTGCAGTTGTGGTAGGGGGGGCAGTCCACCAGCCCCCTCCACAGGCCCAGCCAGTACCACTTGCAGTTGTGGCAGGGGGGGCAGCCCATCAGCCCCCTCCACAGGCCCCACCAGTTCCACCGGTGGTTGTGGTAAGGGCGGCAGTCCATCAGCCCCCTCCTCAGGCCCAGCCAGTACCACCTGCAGTTGTGGCAGGGGGGGCAGCCCAACAGCCCCCCTCCACAGGCCCAACCTATGGCACCTGTGGTTGTCGGTAGGGCAGTCCATCAGCCCCCTCCACCAGTGGAGCCACAGCCACAGGGGCCTAGGCAAGACCAGCCTGCTCCGGCAGGAGAGCCGCTGTTGCGTCGCTCGGGCCGTGTCAGGTCAGGAGGCCCCCTGACCGGTATCAGTCTATTGATTTCAGAACAGACGCCTATTTAAGGCGCCAGGAACGGAACAGGAGGAGGAGGGCCCGGCGTTAATCGTCGCCTCCTGTTTCAGGCTACAACATCTGCCATGTTCCTGAGGTGGCCGTGAAGAAGAAAGTCTTGTGCAGATGGTGAGGGGTTGATGTAAGTCAGAGATAAGGTCAGGGTTAAGAGTTGTCATGTAGAGGGGTGTAGTGAAGAAAGGGGCAAATCTAACAATTCATAGCGTAGTTAACTTCAGGGATGGGAGTAGAGATAGTTTGTGTAGATAAAAAGATTTAGTCTTTAAAGTATGTTTGTTTTGATGGTGTTGCTGTACTTAACCTTGTTCTTATTGTATATTTAGTTCTGTAGTGTTTTGTCTCTTATTTGGATGGGCACAGCAGTAATAGTATTAGGAGCACTACTGATGTAAATTTTTGTTGCTGCCAAAATAGTTGTGATATAATAATTATAATTTGATGTATAAAAAAATCCTATTTATTAGTTTTTTGGCGCTGATAAGATCAAAGTACCAATGAAAAAGAAAAGGAAACTTTTTATATAGAATAGCCTAAAAAAAAAAAAAAGTAGATATGTTTATTCATGACCAGCAGCAACTATTAAATTGAAATTTGAAGTGGCATTTTGTAGGAAATGGCCTGGGCATTAGGTATAGGTTGAATATTAGGGTCAGGTAGGGATAGATCATGATAGGTAGTTTAGGTTAGCTCAGGGAGACCGCAGCGCTACATGTAAATTTTGTACATTTAAATTATGTATTTGCTTTTTTTTTTCAGTGACGTTATTGGTTTCTCTGTGTGTGGCTTCTATGTATTTGTTCATCTTTTTTCTAGTGGACATGAAACATATTTGATTGTTAACCGTTTATGTAATTCCTTTAATACTTACTTTTCTTCAATTCATATTTTAGAAAGTTTTCTTTCTTTCTGTCTTTAGTTTAACTTATCATTTCTGATGGGTTCTAGAATCTCGTTTATGAAATAGCATACACACGAATGTACACACACACACACACACACACACACACACACACACACACACACACACACACACACACTCACTCACTCACTCACTCACTCACTCACTCTCATACACACACACACACACACACACACACACTTTTTATCTGTCTGTCTCACACTGAACATGCTCTGAACACACAAGGCACACCACATGTTGGCACTGCACTTTTATCTCTCTGATCTTGTGACCATTTACACTCCCTGTGACTCGTTCTGACTTTGCAACTTGTTCAGCAACAACATTTCATGGACGAGATGTTTACATACTTAGCTGTTCCTATACCACTATTAATGTTTCCACCCTTCATCTGAGTACTCCTGTTCTTGAAATCCATTCTGCTCTCCTTCTCACCTTCCCGGACTTAATTTTTTTGCCTTGCCTGTCTGTCTACCACCCCACCCCACCACCCACTCCCCCCTTCTGGTCTTTTTCCCTAATTCCACTCGCATTTCCACTTCTTTGTTCTAAGTTTAACCCTCATTTGGCAGACATCTGTTCACACCTGTCTAATCTCCATTTCCTGCACTGCCCACTCAGCTGTTTTTGGTTTTGAAATCCACATTCCAGTCTGACCATTCATCCTGACCCTCTGCTAATCCTGTTCTCGCTTCACTTGTCACTTGTCGCCAGTCTCTTTCCGCTCTGTTTTCTAATTCCCTGACTCCAGCTGCCAAGGTTTTGTTTCCCTTCCACAGGGTATGGATTTTGAGGATGCGCCTTTCCCTTCTTAGACCCACCTCTGCACGTCGACATCTGATCCTGGCAACTCATTCTTATTACTACCTTTCTTTGCATTTTGACTTTTTTAATCCACTGAATATGTGTTACATTTTACCCCAACCAGCATCACTTACTACTATCACTCCCAACCCCTATGCGTCCACCTCCATGTATACCCCACTGTTCTTGATAATGTTGTCTTCCAGTTGTCAGCTAACTCATTTTTTTGCCCTGCAGTTAATTTACTGAACGTGTGTTACATTTCACCCCAACCACCATCACTTGCCCAAACCCTATGCGTCCACCCTTTCCCATTCCACATCCGTAGTATACCCCACTGTTCTTTGTGATGTTGTCTTCCCATGTTTGTTAACTCTTTCTGCCCTGCAGTGGCACGCCACTTTCAGTCACCTTCTCTGATTCACACTACTTCTATTTCCTCTCATCTTTTCCTTTTTCCCATTTTTTTTAAAGAGAGAAGAAAAATCATGCCTGTCATTTGCATCTATCTTCATTTTTTACCCTTTTCACTCTTTCCTGTTTTTTAATTTTTTTTTAAAATCTGAAATCTTGCTTTCCCATATAACTGTTTTCTTCACAGTTACGGTTCTGTTGTTTCTCTCTTCAACTATTCCATCTGAAAGCCTTTGCCTTTGATTCACTTTGATTCTTGGTTGCATCCTTTACCTGAGTCATTAACAACAAACAAAAGCATTGGTTTTAAAAAGTAAAAATCTGATAAACCAAAAAACGCAATAGCTGGACACCATCACCTTCATTTGGGCGGCTATTTTATCAAGAAAAGTGCCACTTGGTTTCTCTGTCCCTGACTGTCCATTCAGTGTGTGGCTTAAAACATAGTTTTCTCTCTCTCTCTCTCTCTCTCTCTCTCTCTCTCTCTCTGTCAGGCCGCAGTTGTTTCATTCACACAGTTCTCTCTCTCTGATTCACAATTGGTGTAATACAGTCAGATTTATACCAGCAGAATGTATCTTTTCAACCTGTTTGGCAACACACACACACACACACACACACACACAGACACGTACACCTACACATGCACACGTACACATGCACACACACACACACACACACACACACACACACACACACACACACACACACACACACACACACACACACACATACATTATCTTCAGTATGGTAATGATACTTGAATGCTGCTCAGCAGAATCTGTTTTTGTTTTGTTTTTTTCTTTTCAGTTTTTAAAAAATTCCATGCTCAGCATCTGGTGTGTCACTTTCTTAGTAAATGTTCAGAAAGTCCAACTGCCTGAAGAGCTTGGCTATGATGTCATCAGAAGTGTGTGTGTATATGTGGGCAGGGGTTACTGCCCCTGTGTTGCTTGCATTTTTGTTAGATTGGCAGCCAGCCTTCAACTTGCATTTATGCGAGTGCGATGATGCGAGATTTATACTTAGTTTATCGTTTCTTGTCCACTAGAAAGGCGATGTCATATTTGATTTTTGTGTTGAGAAAAAAAAGTTTCCTATGTTGATTAAGAAGTTCAGGAAGTGTTGTCTTTGTCATGTCTGTGTCAGTTTGTGTGTAGTTTATATAAAAAAAAAAAAAAAAAAAAAAACAACTAAAGAGAATTTAGAAAAATAAAAAAAAAAACTTACAAAAGGGGAAAAAAAAAGTTTCCTATATTGATTAGAAAGTTTGAAAGTGTTGTCTTTGTCATGTCTGTGTCATTGTGTGTAGTTTTATATAAAAACAAAAAAAAAACAAAAAAAAAAACTAAAGAGAATTTAAAAAAAAAAAAAAAAACTTATAAAATATAAAAATGAAAAAAAAATTAAAACATTGAAAAAAAAAAAAAAATTGGTTACTTGTTAGCACACTTTTCTGGTGGTGAGGTAGGAAGACTTTTCGTCTTACCAGTACCCAGATCGTACATGCAGCTTACTAAAGTGCCTTGCTGC
>JADBJO010031446.1:15000-16732 GCA_016801955.1 Conus betulinus | reverse complement strand
CGTGTATGCTTCCAGATCATTTGTTGTTGTTGTTGTTGTTGTTGTTGCTGTTGCTTTAAATCAGTTTACCCTGTTCCGTGTCGGATAATTTTCATCCTCTGAGGTTGTCCCATGTCGAAGACAACTGTGTAGCCTGGTGTCGTTCTCGTGTGTATCAAAACTTTTCAGCCCATGTGTTTAGTGTTTTGTGGCAGTGCCAACAAGTCGGTTAACACTGCTGTGTCTGTTTACCACTGTTCACAAGCCCACCAATGTGTGTGTGTGTGTGTGTGTGTGTGTGTGTGTGTGTGTGTGTGTGTGTGTGTGTGTGTGTGTGTGTGTGTGTGTGTGTGTGTGTGTGTGTGTGTGTGTGAATATTCTTGAACGACGTCGTTTGATTCACACAGCAGCACACTTACATCATCCGTTTGATGGAACACATCCTTCCGAAATACTTTTTGTCTATAGCTTGCTCCAGACTTGTGTCGATGTCCGACTGGTGGATTTCTGGGCCACTGCTGTTGCACTCCGACGGATCGGGGTGCGAGCACCGAAGTGTATCCTGAATGGGCGTGGATGTGTATGTGCGTGCGCGTATGTGTGCGTGTATGCGTGTGTTTATGAGAGTGAATGCATGTGTGTACGAGTGCTCGAGTATGAGTTTGTGTGTGTGTGTGTGTGTGTGTGTGTGTGTGTGTGTGTGTGTGTGTGTGTGTGTGTGTGTGTGTGTGTGTGTGTGTGTGTGTGTGTGTGCGTGCGTGCGTGCTAACGCACGCGCACACGTTCGTGTGCGTGTGTGCACACCAACATCTGTTAACATCACGAAACTGTGAAGAGCTCCCACTTCAGTTTGTTGTTGTTGCTGTTGTTGTTTTAAATCAGTTTACCCTGTCCCGTGTCGACACCTTTTTCATCCCGTGTCTGTCCTGTGTTGATACTGTTCAACCTGAGTCTGTCCCATGTTGAAAGACTAATGTGTAGCCTGGTGTCAGTCTCGTGTGTACCCAGACCGTTCAGCCAATGTGTTCAGTGTCTACTGTCAGTGCCAACAAGTTGGTTTACCCTGCTGTGTCTGTGTACCACTTTTCACAAGCCCACCAATGTGTGTGTGTGTGTGTGTGTGTGTGTGTGTGTGTGTGTGTGTGTGTGTGTGTGTGTGTGTGTGTGTGTGTGTGTGCCCGCGCGCGCGTGCGTGCGTGTGTGCGTACGTACGTACGTATGTATGTACGTGCGCGCGTACGCGCGCGTGCGCTCGCGCAGATGTGTATACCACAATGTCAACATCAGGAAACTATGAACAGCTCCCAGATCAGTTTGTTGTTTTTGTTGTAGTTGTTGTTGATGTTGTTTGAAATCAGTTTACCCTGTCCCGTGTCGATACGTTTTCATCCCGTGTCTGGCCAGTGTTGATACTGTTTAGCCCTGAGTCTGTGTAGCCTGGTGTCGGTCTCGTGTGTACCAACACCTTTCAGCCATGTGTTCAGTGTCTTGTGTCAGTTATTTCCCTTTTCTTCCGATCGCGCTCGTTTCGACCGCTCTTTCGCCGGCTCTCTCTGTCTTCTCTCCGTCTCTTGGGATTGTGCAGAGTTGTAGGTTTTTATTTTGTTTAAAAAAAAAAAAAATAAAAAGATAGCCCACCCCAACCGCCGGTCGATCTGCTGTGCTCTGTTCTGAAGCTAGCCTGTCTGCTTATGTACATCTGCCGTCCAGCCTGCCGCTGGATCAAGGCTCGCATCGAGTTTATTGTTCTGTT
>JADBJO010031446.1:7500-10000 GCA_016801955.1 Conus betulinus | reverse complement strand
TCTGCATTTTTTTTTGTTGTTGTTTTTTTTTTTTTTTTTTGCTTTTTTTTTGGGTGTGTGTGTGTGTGTTATTCTTTTCTCTGACATCCACAATTTTACTACTACAAAAAAGGAAAGTCCTATAGTGACTGATTTATATATATATTTTTTTTTGTTGTTGTTGTTTGTTGTTTGTTTTTTGTTTTTTTTATTATTTATTTACCTATTTATTTTTTCATGCCATCACCACATCAGTCAGTCTGTCTGTGTTCAACTCAACAACGTAGCTTCTGCACGCACTCTCCCACCCTCCCCCATCTAGCAGCCTAGACGCTGTGTCTTTCTTTCTTTCTTTCTTTCTGCCACCACATTTTCAAACCACTTTGGCCAACACAGACTGCTGCAAAACAACAACAACAACAACAACAACAACAACACACAACACACCACCACCACCACTCCAATAGAAAACCCGAAGAAACAACATCAACATGAAAATAACATGTCAAACTGTGTGCAAATGAACGCTGATCTTCAGGCCAAATACCTAACATGACATGGCATGACATGACATGCCTTGTGACAATGCAAAATATAGATCTGTCGTAGGGCACGACTGCTCCACTGTCTTGTTTGCTGGCTTTTTTTTTTTTTTTTTTTTTGTCTCTCCTTATCTCTCTCTTTGCTTTTTCTTGGTGGATTGTGGGTTCATCTTCTTCCCGTCATCATCCTAGGCTATCGTTATTATCAACGAGACACCAAACGAAAGGGGAAGAGGGGGCCAACGACGACTCTTTGAGCAACGAGACACAAACCATCCCGCTCAGGAAAATGGGTGGCCCTGAAAAGGGCCTAGTTAGTTTTTGGGGGTCGATTGGGAGAGACAAGCAGACGCGCGCAGGTTTACTTGCTGCTGGTGTACTTGGTCACCGCCTTGGTGCCCTCACTGACGGCGTGCTTGGCCAGCTCACCTGGCAGCAGCAAGCGCACAGCCGTTTGAATCTCGCGGCTGGTGATGGTAGAGCGCTTGTTGTAGTGGGCCAGTCTGGAAGCTTCGGCAGCGATTCTCTCAAAGATGTCGTTGACGAAGCTGTTCATGATAGACATGGCTTTGCTGCTGATACCAGTGTCTGGGTGCACCTGCTTCAGCACCTTGTAGATGTAGATGGCATAGCTTTCCTTCCCTTTTCCTCTTGCGCTTCTTTGTCCCCGGTGCGAACGGCCTTGGCCTTGCCGGCCTTCTTGGCCTTTCGAGCTCACTTTCGGTGGCATGCTTTGACTACAGTCGTTTGCTCTGTCGAGAAATGCCGCCGCCGACCCCGGGCTGGGAATTTATAGTGGCTGAGTTCGCTCGGCGGCTGCGCGCCTCACGGCGTGAACGCCGTTGGTTTTTTCCTGTCGCACAAGGCAGGGCCGTCAGCGAGGCTCTATTCACATGCGCGTCCGTAACCGGCCCACACTCGCTTGCTGAAAGCGCCCAACACACTTTGCTACGTAGAGCACGTTCTGTACCCGTCGTCATCGTCATCATGTCTGGTCGCGGCAAAGGAGGAAAAGTCAAGGGAAAGAGCAAGTCCCGTTCTTCCCGAGCCGGACTTCAGTTCCCCGTGGGTCGTATCCATCGTCTCCTGCGCAAGGGCAACTATGCCGAGCGTGTAGGTGCCGGAGCTCCCGTCTACCTGGCCGCTGTGCTCGAGTATCTGGCCGCCGAAGTGCTGGAGCTGGCAGGAAACGCTGCACGCGACAACAAAAAGACCAGGATCATCCCCCGTCACCTGCAGTTGGCCATCCGTAACGACGAGGAGCTGAACAAACTCCTGTCAGGCGTCACCATCGCACAGGGTGGTGTGCTGCCCAACATCCAGGCGGTGCTCCTGCCCAAGAAGTCGCAGACCAAGGCCCCAGGTGGCAAGGCTTAAGCAGCCTGTCTTCCTTGCTCCACACCGGCTTCCATTTTCAATTTCAGGTCCTTTTCAGGACCACCTCCCTTTTTTCCTCAGTGGGCTGGAACAGTTCTGTTGCTCAAGAGTTTCGCACTTGACAGGCTGCGTCATCCTACACAAACAAAACGTACGCACACCACACACACACTGACTGACTGGAACCATTTACTGTCAGATTAACATTGTTGTACCGACATTTAAAAAAAAAAAAAAAAACGTAATAAATTAAAGAGAAACGACAACGATACAAATACCATCTCGATGACATAAAAATCTTAAAGGAAAATGAACAGGGAGACGTTTTACATTTATAAGTAAAATGAGAACACACACACACACACACACACACACACACACACACACACACACACACACACACATCGATACCAAGTTCTTTCCTCTTGACCAAACTAAAACACAAGAACAATTCAACAACACACAAAAAAAAAAAATCTTCAACGTTTGGCTCATCTTCAGGACTTGTGACATAAAAAAAACAAATAAATACATATATGCGATAACGTATGAAAACATATACGTAATCGGACGAATATGAACACACAGACACACATACATAC
>JADBJO010031445.1:0-10000 GCA_016801955.1 Conus betulinus | reverse complement strand
TGAACCTACGCTTGAGGATCCGTTTAAGGATGTAAGGGAAGTCATCAGGTGTCGAAGAGTCCGAGTGGTCAGCTCTGCTGTTAAGTAACAACCATAGCATCGTCAGTCACATCAGTGCTGACAGCATTTATGAAATGAGCAGAACAACAGCAATTATTTGGATCTCACATCAATATGGCACTAATGGAAAGGTCAGATTCCAGTTCAAATCAATTGTTTAAAGCTTGAATGAAATAACTCTCGGTCATGACCGCACTCTGATGTTGACATATCGAGAGTGTGTTTGAGCACCTGAGCGAAGGGAGAGAAATGGTGCAGATGGTGAATTTTGTGTGCAAGGTGCGGAGGAACAGTTCAGTTCACAAAAGGGACTTCAGGGTGGGGCACGTTGCTTTGATCTGAAGTCCCTTCGCTGGGAAGAATTCGATGACACACCCTGCATTTGTGATGTTCAATTTCTGCGTCATATTCCAAATTCCCTACAGTTCACAGACATGCATGCTACCCTTTAGAACTTTCGCTCACCTATTGTAATTGAGGTTATGCTGTGTCTGTATGCTGTTACATGCTGTTTGTCTGAAAGTGAGAGGTGCTCAGTTAGATTATCAGTCATAAAGCTGAGTAAAGCGATGCGCAGCATATTTTGTTATACCTGGCAAAGGTACCAGTCTTTCTGAATTTGTCTGGAATTTCTCCAGTTTAGAAAATATTTTCGGATCTAGGAATAAAGTTAAAAAATTAAAAAAATTTCAGAATTTCATGTTAGTAGGAAGGGGGGTGGGGGGTGGGGGTGGGGGGGGGGGGGGGTTGTGTGGTGGTGGTCATTTTTGACTGGGGATGATCAAATATTGCAGAGGAAAACCCTAATGTTGGACGTAGTATATGCGGAATATGCATTTTCATCTTAAACCCCATATCGTCAACTAAAACATAAGAGGGGAGGGGGGTGGGGGGGGGGGGGGGGGGGGGGTGTAGAAAGGCTTTCAGTCAAAAGCTGATCTTACCCTGTGCACTCCATCCATTCCTTTCATTCCCTCACTCCCGAATTTTGACTTAAAAGGGTGGCAGATATGTAACAGGCATAAGGGATCCCCTTCCCCACCACTCTAAAAGTTAGTCAGGTGTGTTTTAGGAGCATCAGACCTGGGGGGTGGGGGGGGGGGGGGGGGGGGGGGGGGGAGGGGGTGTTTCTCTGTCAGTTTCTCTCTCTCCAGTTAGTTGTATCAAGTGTCATTGGTATGTACTTGTTAGTTTAAGTTGAAATTTTTTTTTCCTTTCTTGCAGCTCTTAATGCTGTTTCGTTTGTTTGTTGATGTGATGCCTGAGTGGGTTTTGTCCTCTCTGTGGCCCCAGTGTTTTTGTTTTTTACTGGAGATTTTGTTTATATTCATGATCTCATTAGAAAAAAAAAAAGAAAAGGGTGGGTGGCCGGTTTCTCATTCAGTGAAAAGGTAAGTAAATGCGAGGGGGGAAAACATGTCATTGTACATCTTCAGCTGTCTGTACCCCAGACCAGGGCCCATGAACCGCCTAAAAAACCAGTGTGTTGCCTCTGATCACCCAGGATTGACACAGCTCTCTTCGTTCCAACTAGCAGTACGCTTTTATAGGACAAGCATGGTTGTGACTGATGGTTCGCTTTCCATGAATTGAATGGGCCTGTCTGGTTTTTTTTTTTTTTTTTTTTTTTTTTTTGTTGTTTATCTGTAAAACAGGTTTCCATGGTCAGAGTCTGAATGTTTGTGTGTGAAGAGAATAGGACATCCACATACCATGAAGAAACATTCAGATCAGGGCCACCAGAAATCTTCATTCCGAGAGAAGTAATGGAAAGAGTACCATGACTCAGTTGCATATATACTGTTTTTCCTCCGCCACCACCATCCCTTTTCCCCGTCACCCTATCCGTTCATCTCAGTCTGTCCACCCTCCCTTTCAGCATCCTCTTCACCCCTTCCCCCTCTGCACCCCACCCCCCCCCCACCCCACACCTGTGTTCCCTGTTCTCTCCCTCCTCTCAATGCTCCAATAGGTTCTGCACCGTTCACAAGGCGGTAGACAGTAGCGATATAGATTAATCTCTCTCTCTCTCTTTCTCTCAGTATAGATTACATCTCCATCTCTATGTCTCTTTCTCACAATATAGATTACATCTCTCCCTTCCTTTCCTTCCTGCCCCCCCCCCCTCCCCCTTACTTGCACCAGAATCCATCTGCCAGTTCTTTGTTTTAAAAGTTCACTCAGCTTTCAGTAAAACACACTACCATATGCCAAGAAGTGTTTGCACCTGTAACCCAAAGCAAAAGTTTCCTGGATAAGCACATCTGACTGACCAAAGATTCCATATGACAAAGGCCTTGATTAATGGGACGTGTGTGAGCACGAACAGCTTCGGGTAAACAATCAAAGAATCGCTAATGTAACATATTAATTTTGTATTGACTTCTTGCTGTGTTTTCTGTATAGCAAATGCTGAGACTGTCTATGTGGCAGACAACGATGATTGGACATACCAATCAGAAAACAGTTTTTGTTTGTGCATTTAAACAATACGTGACTGTTGAGTTGAACCTAGCTGTTATCTTTCTGAATTTGTGATGACCAGTTGTTGAGGCAGGTGTAAAATTCCCTTTTGAAAGACCTGTCAAGGTAATGTGAAACTTTGTACAAATGTCATGGAACTCAACTGTGACTTTCAGTTGCTTGTGATCCCCAAAGTCCTGGTGCATGTTGTGTTTATGGTGCTCTACCTCTCCCCTCATCCCCCTCTCTTCCACCCTCCCACTACCCCCACTTCCTCCCCACCCCCACCCCTTCTGCACCATAATTTCTCTTTTTGCTCTCTCGCAGAGTCTCTCTTGAAATTATTTGAGACAAGAATAAACACATCTTTCGCTATAGAGTGCATATTTGCACTACTGTGTGGCATTCAGATTTCACTTAGATGTGTTTATTGCAATGTATGCACTTTTGCTGGTCAGTGTTAAAGATCGTTTTCGCTAATCAGTCTTTGACAAACACTCTCTCTCTCTCTCTCTCTCTCTCTCTCTCTTGTGTGTGTGTGTGTGTGTGTGTGTGTGTGTGTGTGTGTGTGTGTGTGTGTGTGCTTGTGTGTGCGTGCGCGCGCCTGTGCGCGTGGTTGAGTTCATGCACGTACACAAATGTACTGGCACCTGTAAAATTTAATGTATTTCGCATTGTACAAACCCAATGGGACCATATTATATTCTTGTGTGTATTGCGAGTCTCTGTTTAGCTCTGAATAAAGACAGTTTGTTCAAGTCATTCAGTGTGTGTGGGGTGTTGTGGGGCATCATAGTATACACTTTTTCTTCAGAATGATCGATGCTTCTGTGTGTTTCTTATTCCGTGTTGCTTGCTTACACGCACATAGAAACATTTCTCCCTATCGAGACATGCTGAGAAAGTTACGCCCCTTAGCAAGCTATTCCTTCTATCGATACGCCCTGTCAGAAAGTTGCGTCCCTTTGGCACGCTGAGCAACCAAAGTTACGTTAAAAAAGTCTGGAGGCTGAAATTCTGAAAAAAAAAAATAACTACTTGTTCTTTTTCGTTGGCAGCCTCATGCACACGCTGATATTGTTGATCATTTTGAAGAAAACCTTTGAAATGATACCGGTAAACTGCTTTTCCCTACTCGCCTTCTTGCTATATGAAGTTCAGATCTCACTCTCGCTAAAACCCTATACTTTACTGCCGTCATGGTGGAAGCCACCATGAAATTCCAGAATGGAAGGACCCAGTCTCAAAGTAAATAATTATTTGGAATTATTTTTGGCCCCAGTCTTCCCAGCTGAGCCCCTAAGAATCTTAACTCTCGGTATGAGCTGGTTGGGCCAGTTAAATCCCTCAAACAAGTGGCTCTGATGGGAATCGAAGTCACGACCTCCCAGCTGGGAATCTGCGACGCTGACCACTTGGCCATTGCAGCTGGAGCAGGAATGTTTTAGGCCTAGACTGAGTGACATTCACTGGGAATGTTGAAGTGATGTATCAGTAAGTTACACCTATGCACATTTTCTAACATTGTGCTGTGAGGACGTTTTCTGTGACACTAAAAACAACGAGCGAACTAATACAAACAGAAAACAACACAGAATGCACAAATCATGGTATCTTTGTTACATTTCTGTGACACTAAAAACAAACGACGAACGAACGAATACAAACAGAAAACACAGAATGCGCACATCATAATCTCTTTGTTACAGGGACACAAACACTGATTTTAATTGTTTGCGGACGAAAGATCCAAATGTAGGCCGGAACGTCCATCGTACTTTGGTATTATTGTGATCATTACTACTACTACAGCTACTACTGCGACTGCAACCACTACTACTGCCACTACTACTGTTACTACTGCCGTTAATAGTGTTACTGCTATTACTTCTACTACTGCTGCTGCTACTACTACTATCACTACTTCTGCTACTCCTACTTCTGCTACCACTTCTACTTCTATTACTACCACTACTTCTAACTACTACCACTACTGCTATTCCTTCTACTACTACTACACTGCTGCTACTACTTCTGCTGCTGCTGCTGCTACTACTATTACTGCTGCTACTACTACTATTACTTTTTTAGTACTAGTACTGCTACTTCCACTACTACTTTATCTTTAACAGGTAAAGCATGTAATACACAGACTCAATTCATGGAACATAATATAATATCTCTTCCACCTCCTCTGTCTCTGTCTCTGTTTGCCTCTATCCCCCCCCCTCTCTCTCTCTCTCTCTCTCTCTCTCTCTCTCTCTCTCTCTCACACACACACACACACATTGAAAAGGAAGAGGAAATGAAAAAGAGAGAGTCAGAGAGATACAAAAAAGAGAGAAGAGAGAGAGAGAGAGAGAGAGAGAGGAGAGAGAGAGAGAGAGAGAGAGAGAGAGAGAGAGAGAGAGAGAGAGTCCTCCAAAAAAAAAAGTGTATGAAAATGTGTATCCTTCAGTGTGTCGTGAGAGGATTCTCTTCAAAATAAAGTAGTAGATAAAAACCAGGGTTTCTGACGCAGACCGTGAAATCTGTGAAATTAAGTCGCATTCGCGGTTCTAAGTCGCTTTTGAGACATTGTGATGGAAACAAACCATTCTCATAGAAACAAACCTTTTAAGCTTTCTACTGAGTGCTTTTTGTATCTTGCCTGAAGAAGACCTCATAGGTCGAAACGCGTGTTTTCGTCTTGTGGTTCGTTTGTCTACGCTTTTTTTTTCTTGTTGGCAGTGCGCTATCACTAACATTTAAAATTTACACTGCAGTTACGACAGATGGTGGACGCTGCTACAGCCTAGCGTGGCAGCCATCACTTTCTGCCGCAAATGTAACAAAGTGTCCGTGCAGGGCGTTTCCCAACGATTGATTCGATGTGCCAGCAGTCACGATATCGAGCCTGGGAAGAGTTGAAGAAAGAAAGAAAGAAAAATACCTGAAGGTGCGAATGGGACCAGAGAGAGTACTGTCTTCAACTGCCGAACCAACCAGCCGGGAGCAGTCCTGCACCACCCTTGGAAGCCTGCGCTGTGTTCACAGAGGGTGCAGGCACGCACCGGGCATTCCAGTCAGACGTCAAGGGACATAAACTGCTCTCTGGCCGATGCCACTGTGTAATGGCTGCTTTGGGAGTCCCCTTTACCGTTGCTCTTCGAGCTTAGGAAATCGCAGACCTTCGCCAAAGTGTAACGAGTCCTGGATTCGCCCTTTCTGCCAAGGGAAGTAATTGGTGGCACAGACTGAAAGACTTATTTCCCCGTGTACTTTCTGTTTGAATAGGATATGGGAAGTTTCGTAATGTCGAAGTTTATATTCACGAGAGAATTTGATTTTTCATTTAAAAAAAAACAAAAAAAAACAAAAAAAAGTACTGCTTTGAAGACAAAAATGAATTCGTAGCAGTCATTTCACACTGAATATAACCGTGGTGACTTGGCAGCAGTGCAGTGCCTCTTCTGGTGAGTAGCTTCTTTACTTGACGTTGACTGTTTTGCTCCCTGTGGAACGCTGATTCGAGGGCTAAGGCAGGACAGGCCATAAAGTACCTGTGGACGAGGAGCCGGAATGAACGGGTTGGGGGGGGGGGGGGGGGGTGGGGGGGGGGGGGGGGGGTGGGGGGGACGCAGGGGGAGGGGTGGTGTGGTGGTGGTGGTGGTAATGCCATTAGGGTGGCATAGAAGATGAGTCAGAAAAAAAGGTAAAAGAAAGAAAGAAACGTTTCAGTGAAATGTGTTGCGTGGATTTTTTTCTACATCGGGAATTTTTGTTTACAAAAACATTTTCAGAAGATCCTGGACCAATCACTCGATCCGGATCAGTACAACGGATCTACATCAAAAAACTGCAAGACTTCCTTCTTGGACCACACATTTCCAACCTTTTACGAAACTCGGTCAACAGCAGTTCGGTCATTTTCGTGCAACGCTGGTGACAGACAAGCGTCAAAACACATGGGCAAGCACACCAGTGAGTGCAGTCGACATATCTTACCTCCCTTTACAAGCTGTCCTCAACAACCGACACGATTCTGCGAAAGATGTACTGGGGACAGAATCCTTTTTCTGGCCTCGATCGTTTCCCCCACGTTTTCGCCCTTGTCCGAGTCTCGTTCGCTCGCGCAGGTAGCTACCAACTTCCATGCGAGGGAAAACTGTTCAGTTGGTTAGGCCGCGCCCTCTTCGGTAAATGAATACGCCGACTTCTACTTGTCTGCTGTTCGGCAAGGGCAGCGTACTGCCTGTACATAACCTTTGTCTGCGCCACCTGGTGTTTGTGCGCTTCAAACATGATAATTTAATAACATCTGTTCAGTGTGGTGAGCAGGTAGCCAACCCGTAAGCAGCAGCAAGACACGGAGTCAAGTAGGTCAATAGGAAGTGGCAAATGCCTTCAATATATGCGGTGAAAAACACAATTAGCAAAAGGTGACGATGTTGATTCGGTCCCTTCTACATCTGATTTTATTGATGGTCACAGAAGAATGAAGGAGAAGCAATGCCAAATTTGGTACATTCATTCAAAACGAACGAGGCGCCATTACTTCCAAAGGATTTCGTCAGCATCACATGACTCAAAAAGAAAGAGGCACCTTCAATTCAACAGGATTTCTTCAGCAGCACATTGACTCAAAAAGAACGAGACACCTTCAATTCAACAGGATTTGTTCAGTAGCACATTGACTCAAAAAGAACGAGACACCTTCAATTCAACAGGATTTGTTCAGCATCACATTGACTCAAAAAGAACGAGACACCTTCAATTCAACAGAATTTGTTCAGCATCACACTGACTTAAAAAGAACGAGGCACCTTCAATTCAAGAGGATTTCTTCAGCAGCACATTGACTCAAAAAGAAGAGGCACATTAAATTCATTCAACAGGATTTCATCACCATCACGCTAACTCAAAAAACAACGAGGCGTTTTCAATTGAACAGGATTTTAGAAGTATCGTATTGACTCAAAAAAACAACGAGGCACTTTCAATTCGACAGGATTTCATCAGCAGCATAAACCCTCCCCCAGTCTCTACGTCCTAATCCATAGTCGTCTGCCACTGTCTCTGCCCCTGCCACGGAGTTGCACAGTGCCCTGGCCTAGAACCGTTCAAACTGGGTCAGTGTTTACGCTGTGTGGGTCTCCTTCTGACTGCGGGTTCTGGCCAGTGAATTACTTACTTTATGCGTTGTGCCTGCTGACAAGTTTTTTGCAGAACTGTTAACGTGTGATTCATGACAGTGTATATGTGCATGTTGTAAGTAACAAGTTTTATTTGTTAGAGTGATTTTCTTTCTTGATGCATGCAGTGAATTTTATCTAGCACGGTTGCAAGATTTTGAATAAGATGATGGAGCTTCTGCTGAACTCGTCTTGTTCTGCTCACTGTACTGTCAGAAAGTGAGTACTTGTGTCGAGTATATGGGGAACGAGTCTGTCTGTCTGTCTGTCTCTCTCTCTCTCTCTCTCTCTCTCTCTCTCTCTCACACACACACACACACCACACACCACACACACACACACACACACACACAATTAGAATGCTTGTGACATGGTGCTTTCGTACTGTCTGTTCGTCACGAAGTCAAAAATGAAACAGACACAGAAGCACAATACAACGTATTGCTTTAGACTCCCTAAAATGGGCAAAATCTACTGTTTCTGGGGAAACTATAACCAGCGCTCGTGCACTCGTCCAAGACAGAACTGTTTAATATTATTTTGCCGTGCCAAACCTTTTTTTTTCCCAGGCTGCCATTTTCCTTCAGTTCATCCCCAATTGTGGCGTCCCTCGCACCCCTCTTCCACTCCCTGCCACCCCTCTTCCACTCGCTGCCACCCCTCTTCCACTCCCTGCCACCCCTCTTCCACTCCCTGCCACCCCTCTTCCACTCACTGCCACCCCTCTTCCACTCACTGCCACCCCTCTTCCACTCCCTGCGCTCTTCTCAAACTTACAGAGCTTTTTTCAACACGCATTTGACTCATCCACTCGCTGCCTTCTCTGTATCATCTGTTCTTCAGCCAATGGTAAGGGCCCCCGCATGCCATTGCGTACAAAACTGACAGTGAAGTATCCACAAAGCTTGGAATGTCTTCGTGTTCTCAAAGACTTCGTTTCATGACTCAAACGCTTCTCCTGCTTAAAATTTACGATACTGAATATTCAACACATGAACTCGAACCCCCCCCCCTCTTACCTTACAGACTCACACATCTTGAACAACTTGCATTCGGACTTATGTTTTGTCCAGTCGTGTGATTTCCAACAAACCGTCTAAGATTTTTGTACTTCCTGACCAAACCGACTACAGCTGTGGAGGACTTGAGAACATTCAAAGTACACCACCACAGGTGTAGGAGACTGGGATCATCAAACATTGATTTAACACCTCCTTCAGAGCTGTGAGAAACCTGATGAAACCTTCAACAGTTCTCTTCAAGCCTGATTATATATTTTCAAGACACATTTCGAAAGCTAGTAGAAATGCAACGATATATGCGTACGTTTTGTATGATTATTGACGACTTAAAACATTGGAACATTTCCAAGAACGCAACAATTACGTTTAAAGAAATTAGTCTTTCGTCGCGAAGACATGCAAAATCTTAGAGAGCACTATATAAATAGAACAAATGGTTTCTGCTTGCTAGTTCTGTTGTACTGTTATTGAAGGTCTGAGGTTTATTAAAAAAAGAAAGAAGAAGAAGAAGAAGAAGAAGAAGAAGAAGAAGAAGAAGAAGAAGAAAAAAGATTCAATCACCATGGAGGACTTGACAAAAAAATACAAATATGAAATACTCGAACTCAAAATTCTACACGTACCCAACCTGTCCAGCTTAAACTGAAATAAATCCATCTAATTTCATAGAGGGCTAAGCAGCATTCGAAGCATTTTCTCCGCAGTTACATCAAACTCAATACATGTATAAGACCTCTTTCTTTCTTCTGTTGTCAACGATAAAAAAAAAGACCTTCAACACTACGACGACGATGACGATGACGACGACGACGACGATGACAACAACAACAACAACAACAGCTACAATAACGATAGAAAGAAGAGAACTATGAAAGTAATGATAATAAGAATACTTTGTGGTCAATGATGTCGAAGTCTCCCATTATCTCGCGGGTGGTTGTTGATGTTCAGGGAAACAACAACAGCATCAGCAACAACAGCAAAACAACACACTACTTTAATATATTTTTGTGCAGTTGTCAAAAATGCATTGTTTATAATCATACTTTTGTTTTAGCCATTATCTTTTTTTCGCCTGAAGCACTGTTACTTCAAACAAAAAATCACTTCTAACTATGCTATGCCTCGAACAATGATTCCTTCCATAGTTAGCTTTCGTTTGCTGCAGCCCTATAATGGCCTTGTATAAACAGTATGGCAAAAACAAAACACTGAAACTTAACGTTTCCTTTGCCAGTCTTACACTGAATGATTTTTTTTTCACAGTTTGCAGAACATTTG
>JADBJO010031444.1:0-16735 GCA_016801955.1 Conus betulinus | reverse complement strand
AGAGATTGAGCACGGGATTCCGGGTTCAGTTTTCCAACTTCGTTGTTTTTTTGGTTCATGTCTTTTTCTCTTAATCTCTTTCCCACCAATGGTCCACAATTGTGTGCCGAGTTGAACGTAAGGAAAGGACAAACGTTAGATAGTTCATGGCCGTACCAAAAATGCTCACATCAGTGAACACGGAATAACCGATTAAAGCCGACCTTCCACTTTGGTCACGTGCGTTACCAGTTAGGGCCTCTGATGTGAACCTTTTAACGAACCATTTTGTATCAAGTACTTACCGATAGAAGCTTGTTTCAGCCTCCCTCTCACTCTCACCATCACCGTCGTTGTTGTCGCGTGTCGTCGTCGTCGTCGTCGCCACCGTCACCGTCCACATTTCATGAAAGATCTACCAGCGGTTGGGCGAACGCTCGGACAGTCATTCACCTCAACGTCTTTGTTCTTCAGTCACAAGGAGACTGGGCGCAACCAGTCCATTCTTTTACATTATCTACTTGTTGCAGGACATTCGTACACTATTCGCTTCTGGCCTAACCAGTGTTGAGGTACTGAACACCGCTTTTCCTTGCCACACATTGAAACTTCGCATGTTGCAGGCGTGCCATTATAAAAAAATCGTCATTTTCGCTGCCAGTCTGGACAGGACGCTGCTCAACGTGGTGTCTTCCGTCGCCTTAGCCTTAGATAATCCCTCGCTACCATTCCTCGTCTTGGTCGGTTAACGGCCGTTGACCGTTATCACTGGATGCATCACGTCTAGCCCCCAATGCAACTCATGAACTAAATGTTTTTTGATAGAAAGTGGAACCGCTGCTAACCATTGTACAGAAATAAACCAGATGTTTCGACCACAGATCTGTAAACAATGCAAAATATCTTTCGGGGATGCTAAGAATATTTTTAAACTAGGGAAAAAAAAAAAACAAAAAAAAAAACTCTACAACTTTTCGTTGGTTTGTGTCCTTTTCCTCGTAATCTCTTTCCTACACACACGCACATTGTACAGTAAATAATATGCAGAAATTCTTTGCCTCTTACACATCGCCCACCTGTACAAACGCCCTGGCACAAAGGCCCGTCCACTTCCAAGCTACACTGCAGCTGCAAAAAACCATCTCACCTGCCCTGTCGCCGCCCAAGCAATAAACAAGCGGCAGGTGTCCAAGTGTGAACCACGTGTATCACGGTGCTCTGAGTGTCGTAATTGTGTGTCCAAGGCTAGACTGTCTTGGTCCGGCTCCGGACATGCGTTTTCCACTGCTTTCACGTACAAATGGAATGGAACAGGCACAAGACAACACATACACGCACGACCAGAGAGAGAGAGAGAGAGAGAGAGAGAGAGCAGATCATATGAGACATTTGTTACTAGAGAGAGAGAAGAGAGAGAGAGAGAGAATCTCCCCCCCCCCCCCCCCCCCCTCCCTCTCTCTCTCCATTTACTAACAAATGTCTCATGTGACCTGATTTCAGGTCGGAGGACGTAAAAAGTAAACACCCGGAGAGTAACATGCAGCCCACAGAAAGTAAAAGCTTGATGGACTCGGGAAACGGGCAACCCCCCTCCACCCACCACCCCTCTCTCTCTCTCTCTCTCTCTCTCTCTCTCTCTCTCCTGAGAATGAAACGAGGAAAGCGTGAAAAAGCAACAACACACAATAGCAACAACAACAACACAAATCAAGAAGCAGGAAAGGAAGAAGAATAATAATAATATAATAAAATTAAACCAACGGAAGGGGGGGGGGGGGGGGGTACGGGGGAGGTAGAGGGGGAGGGGCGGGCACCAGTTTCATTTTTACTTGGTAAAGAAAACACTGACCGCATGCAGGAATCTTCGCGTGTGTAGATCCCGCCTGTATATACGTGTATGTATGCTTCTCTCTATGTCATTAAGCACAATCAATTCAGACCAGTGCGTGTGAGTCAAGAAATGATATACTGAGTGACTGATTTTAGTTATCTCATCGGGGTTTGTAGGCAATGGTGTAGTTTCCCTCGGGTGTGTGTGTGTGTGTGTGTGTGTGTGTGGTCGTGTTTGAGTGCGTACGCGTTTAACCTTATAATTTCGCAGCTGTGTGCGCGAGTGCTCAGAAACGACACTGCACGCATAATATGTGTGTATACTGTGCTCCTTGCATATATATGGATCCCAGTGTGTGTTCACATGTTAGGTTGAAGTGTGTGTGTGTGTGGTGTGTGTGTGCGTGTGTGTGTGTGTGTGCGTGGTTTGTGTGTGTGTTTGTGTGTGCATGTGTGTTATGTATGTGCGCGTGCATGCGTGTATGTATGTGTGCCTGCATGCGTGTGTGTGTGTACGTGCATGTGTGCGTGCATGTGCGCGCGCACGCATGTGAGATGGAGTCTCTGCGTGTGTTTTCGTGCGATGCGCATGCACGCCTGTGCACGTGCATTGATCTAGCACATTTGTGTGGTTCTAGGTGCGTGCTTGTGTTTGTTTTTAGCCTTTCGTTTAGTTCTGATGTCATCCATTTTTCTTTCTCATGAAAATGATGAAAAAGAAAATCCATCAAAACAAATAATCAGGGTTTGAAAGAATTTTTAGAACCAACATGCTGGGTGTTATCTCACACACACACACACACACACACACACACACACACACACAAAAACACACACCAAACAGAGTACGAGCATGAAATGTTCAAAGTAAGGTCATATTTGTGCCTGAAATGAACCACAGGGCTTGCCATAGACATCAGGGCAATAACAATGAGTGTAACACCACACAACGGAGAGGGAAAACAGCAGGGCCTGGCAAAATATATGAACAGGTTGCGCTGAGAGCAAGCGAGACAGAAAATGTGACAGAATTGGGATCCACGACGAGGAGAGAGAGATGAGAGGAAGATAGACAGAGGGGTGCTGCAGAAGAGATCGAGAGATGAGAGAAGAGATGAGAAAGTATATGTGTGTGTGCGCGCGCGCGCGCGCGCGCGCGCGTGTACATGTGTGTGGGTGTGTGTGTGTTTGTGTGTGTGTTGTGTGTTAGTGTGTGTGGGGGTGATACTGGTTGAAACTAAAAGTTACAAACAAGAAAAAGAAGAAGGAGGCGCACCCTACGAGATGCGGGAGGATCCAGAGAAATTGTGCCTCAATTTTTACTGAACAAACCAGCTGGGAGCAATGACTGCACCCCCCCCCCCGCCACCCCCCCCAATCGACCTCCTGCGTTTTCGAGTTTCTTCACATGCGGGGACAGGCATGCACGGGGATTTTCCTAAAGACGTCAAGGGACCTAACTAACTGCTTCCGGGCAGAGGCCTTTTGTATATGGCCACATGTGATGTGACTGCGACAGAATCTCTTCGGGAGCGTTCCCGCCCGTATTTCATGACTGTAGAGCCCACCAAGCTGAAAAACGCCAATCGTCAAGCAGGATTGTCGTGTGCATCCTGCAGGCCTTACGCATTGCTGTTCCGCTGACAGATTGAAGACAGTACAACTCCAGACACGCCCAGAAGCTTTCGCCATGATAGGTCTTTAGTGCTCTCTGAAGAGAATCCCGGGTGACAGTTCTTTCCTGCTGTCAACAGGACTTTTCCCTGCGGTCAGTGACTCTTTTTCCCTTACCGTTATGGGCCTACTACTACTACTTCCTACTCTTACTGACTACTACTACTTTTTTATAATTTTTTTTCCTTGCAAAAACATAGCATTTAATACAAATTCATAGCATGACACATCACTTCATATCAGCGTACGATTCACACCATGTATGCTTCAACAGCCAGTGGGCCATGTACCTGAACGTTTCCGACCATGTTTTCACATATCTGTAGGGTATAGTCATCGATCATGGAACTGAGTATTCTGGATCACCTTGAGGCGTTTTTGTAAGTCGTAATCTTTTTTTTTTTTTTTTTATTTTTTTTTTTTTTTTTTTTTGTAAAACTTCCGGATTTTAGTCTGACAGCTACGACCATCCGAAATTCGTGCTGGATTCCAGACTCTTGAGTTTTGGGGTCATGTCATTTTCTGTTGGGAAAATGACATCAGTGAAAAGTAGTAGAAAAGATCTTGCCTTGAAGAGGACCACCCATACAAAAAACGGGATAGAATCACTCCCTTGGATCGTGTGTCCTATTTACAGAAGATAGGTACCGCACTTTGCGTCTCGATCGCACCAGCCCCTTGGATGAGACTTCACAAAAGGAACAAAAACAAAAAGTATCGTTGGTCAGGTCATGAGTGCCAGAAAGCTCTGGAATGTGTTCAAAACACCCGCCATTTCATTCCCTGTAAAACGCTTGTTGCCCTCTCTTTCTTTTTCAGAGGATTTTGGTCCTGATAACTGATGCCAGCTCCCAAGGCCTGGGAGCTGCTACTTTTTGCAAGACAAGATGGCTTTGTTTACACACCCCTGTGCAATATCAAAGTGTGAAACCGTTCTCTAACACACAAACACAAATACTCACCCATATGAGAGGGAGCGTCTTGCCCATTGTCGGGGCTTGTGAGACAGTTTCGAGGTACAAACCCGACCACAGGCCATTGATGCCGTGATGTTTTTGCAGTCGTCCCAAACCAAAACACAGCAGGCTGTTTAAGATGGGCTTTGTCAGGTCCACCGATCGCAGAGTTCAAGTTTGACATTGAGCCATTATGCCTGGAACTCCAGAATAAAATCATGGCAGATTTTCTGTCCCCGTGCGGTGAGGTGCACTCTCCAGATTTTTTCTTGGAAATGTTGTTGAGGTAGCGAAGAGCAGAAATTTCTCCAAGATACTCGTCTCTACTTCCTCTACAAACAAACCTCGCCTTTGCTTTTTTCCTCTGATAAGATTGAACATTCGGGGGCCACAGGATGCTGAAACTACTGAACGTTGGGCCCTCTTGCGAACGTTGCAAGCATTCTTACAATCCTGGTTGTACCATGGCGATACCAGGTAGTTGCGGACCTGGTTTTGTGAGTGGGATGGTATCTCTCGCACATGATAACAAAATATTTGTAAAGGACTCCGCTGGGTCTTCTGATCGGAAAACGATTTCAGCATCTAGCTTATCAGTTATGGCTGAACGAAAGAAATCCCAATTAGCCCTTTTAAAGCAAAAATACTGAGGAAAGGAAAAGGTTCCTTCAAAATGGAGGAAAGTATTACAGGGAAATGGTCGCTTCCGTTGCAGATCATCGTGAACTGACCACTCATAGTCTAGAAACAATGAAGGATCACACACTGACAAATCCAAACACGAAAGGTGGTACCATTGAAGCGATGCATGTATGTTGGTGATTTGTCATTTAGACAACACAAGTCCAGTTCATTAAGATCTATCTTCCAGCATATGATGAGACCCCGACGGTTGAGGAATGTGAGCTTTCTATTTCCAAAGGGGGAAGACTGGATTGCCTGTTGAAAAGTCTCCCAAATGAAAAAAAAAAACGCGAAAACAAAAAAAAAAAAATTTAGCTGATTATTAGATCAATGACTTGTTGCTGGATATTTATAATAAAGATCTGTGAAAAAAGATGGGAAACACACCCAGTGACCACCATGGCCAGTATCTGTAGTTAAAGCAGGAAAAACTACTGAACTAAAGTACCGCCAATTGAAAAAATGTTTTTCTGGTTATCAGCAATGTTCCTGCAGCGCAACAACACTAGGTTTGAGGCCAGAACACAACCGCTGAGTCTCTCATAGTGGGCATTAAATGCCTCTTATATTCCACTGAATAAGGGCCAGGCCATGACAAAAAAAAAGAAAAAAAAAAGAAAATTACTCCATCGCATGTCCCCATCACCTTCTATCTTCAAAGGAGGAAAAAAAGCGATTGGAAGAAGGCGATGGAGATACCACCTTCTTGGCTGAACGAAGACGATACTTATTTCCACCCACAGATGGACGAGGTGTGAAGAGGAGGCTTCATCCCACGCCCCAGGTCGACTTCTCGAAGTGGTTCCCCAGACAAAGAGGCTACCTGTACAACCTTCCAGAGGGTCAACCTGGATTTGAGGAGGGGGCTCAGACCCTCGAGGACTCGAGGAGTCCGGAGGGAGGTGGGTATTGAGCCTCCACCCAAGGCACTGTTTGCATTTTGTTTTCTTTTTCCACTTTCTTCTTTCTGTACATGTTGAGGGCTCCTGTTGCGTCTGCCGATCATAATGCTGACAGCCGGCCAAAGTTGAACAGTCTCAGTCTGAACACACAACACTGACCATCGCTCCTCTTGGCGACATCAGCATATGGGACTTGCTGAGGGAGGGACTGTCTCTTCTCCACAAGTTTTGTCGTGCCTTGCAAAGAACGAGATTCGATCCTCTGTGCGTACCTTCTGGATCTCAGGCGTCGGTGCGCCAGACTGGACAGCCCTTCGAGAAAGTAGGACGGTTGCCTTTACAGTTGATGCAACAAGGCAGATAATCACACGGTCCTTCATGCACTGGTTTTGAGCACTTGCCGCACGCCTCCTGTTCTGTACACCTGTCCTTAATGTGTCCATACTTCTGGCATTTGAAGCATTGCAAAGGTGAAGGAATGTATATGGTGACGGGAACCTCACGTATCCGACCTTCACAAAACACGGGGAGAAATTGGGCGTACAGAAAGTGAGGAAAAGAATATCTGTTGGCACACGGTCTTCGTCTTTTCGTGCTAGAAACCCGGTGGACGTGGGTTCACACCCTGGGAAGCCAGTTCTCGTCTTTATTTCTTAACTCTGATATGCCTCTCAAAATCACGGCACCTGATGACACCCTTGCTTGAGTTCAATGTTTTGTGAGGTGTCACTCTGATTGGCCTGTCAATCAATGTCGTCGACTTGAGAGAGCAATTTAGAATGCTTTTGTTTTGACATTCTATCAAGAAAAGAACCGTTTTCTTAGCCGTTTCATGATTTGGGTACGCCGGAGAGTCCTTCTACTCCTCTCGTTATGCACAAAGGATTAATCATTCACCCCATAGAGAGAGCGAGCTTCGTCTAAACCACCATCACCAAAACAACAAGGGCCAAAACCAAGATGCTGTCCTTATTCATAATCCGAGTCTGAGTCCAAGTTTGAGTCCGAGTTGCGGGAAGAGGGCAGGTCGAAGCGGATCTCTGGAGTGAGGGAAAAGTCCAAGTAGGGAGTCTGGAAATTTGGAGTCGTCACAAGCTGTCTCCAAGGTTTCCTGCCTGCAGGCACCACGCTTCCAAAACCCTTCAGAACTCCCGTTTAGGGGAAGCTTTATGTTCGTTCTCTTTTGCGTAAAGGAACATGTCCGGTGATGATGAAAATCGCTCCATGCCAATCTTACGTTCCTATTGTCAGCACTGAGAATGGGGAGGGGGGGGGGGAGGGGGGGGGGGGGGGGAGGGGGGGGGAGTGGAATGTGAGAGAGTGAGAAGAGGAGGGTGCGAGGTGGGAAGGACGGGACGAACGATTCCATGCTGATCCTGGGATGGAGAAGAAGAGTGCCAGCGGGATTCTGGTGTGTGCCAGCCCTATCCATCATTTATTGTGGCCGCCATGGTAAGTGCCGCCGAAAGGCTTGCTTTATGGGGCTTGGACGATCACCTGCTTCTATACTGAAGCGCATGAAAGCACAGAAGCACCTCCAGCGTCAACACACACACACACACACACCACACACACAACACACAACACACACACACCACACACACACACACACACATGCGGGCGCGATCACGCTTGCGTACATTCACGCGCTCAACACACACACACACACACACACACACACACAAACACACACACACACACACACGCACGCACGCACGCACGCACGCAAGTACATGCATACATGCACGCACCCACACATTCATTCACATTATGCAAATGCACACATTTATTTCTACACGCATCATACAGATGCGCGCGCGCGCGCACACACACACCACACACACACACACACACACACACACACAAACAAACACACACACACGCGCGCGCCAACGCGTCCACACACACACACACACACACACACACCACACACACACGTTTATTTATTCCTTTCATTAAACACCACACACGCACGCACGCACGCACGCACGCACACGCACAAACCACACACACACACACAACCACACACACACACACACACACACACGCACACACACACACACACACACACACACACACACACACAGAGAAGCGCGAGCAGATCTGCACTCATGCCAACAAAAAAATAGCAGACACGGAGACAGGTGTGTATGTGTGTGTGTGTGGGGGGGGGGGGGGGAGGGGGGGGAGGGGGTGAGGGGAGGGGAGGAGAGTAGGGAGGGGAGGATGAGGGGCCATCGCAGGAATGGAAACGGCCGACTGGGAGTGCCAGACAGTCGGAAAATTGCATCAAGTCAATCGGATGGCAGACATGGACATCAACAATGCATGAACCGGCAGAAAAAACTACGTAGGAACAAACGTGAAGAGGCAGCGAAATTTAAAAAAAAAAAGAAAGAAAAATAACGAGTGATAGTAAAGGTTGTGAAGTAAAGCCGAGAGCGAGAGACAGACAAGCAGGAGAAAGCTGCATGGAAAAAACAGAGACACAGACAGACAACACAGGAAAAGCTATTGAGGAGAAAAAAAAACAGACAGACAAACAGACCAGAAAAAGAGTGTGAGAAAAAACAGAGACAGACAGTAGACAGGAAAAGTTGTGTGGAAAAAATCAGAGACAGACAGACCGGAAAAAGTTGTTGAAAAAGGAAAAAACAGAAAACACAGACAACAGACAGGAAAAGCTTTTGGAAAAGAAGCAGACAGAACAGACAGCTACAGAAAAGCTGTGTTGGAAAAACAGAAGACAGACAGGACAGCAGGAAAAAGCGTCGTGGAACGCAACAGAGACAGACAGACAGGAAAAGTTGTGTGGAAAAAAAAACCGACAGAGAGGAAAAGTTGTGTGGGAAAAAAAAACAGAGACACAGAGACAAACAGACAGGAAAAGTTGTGTGGAAAAAACAGAGACAGACAGGCAGGCAGAAAGAAAACAGCTTGTTGTGTGGGGAAAAAACAGAGACAGACAAACAGACAGGAAACAGAGTGTAGAGAAACAGACAGACACAGAGTGGAACAGACAGGAAAAGTGTGTGGTGTGGAAAAAAAAAACAGAGACAGACAAACAGACAGGAAAAGTGTGTGTGAAAAAACAGAGACAGACAAACAGACAGGAAAAGTTGTGTGGAAAAAAAAAAAAAACAGAGACAGTTTGGGAACAGACAGGAAAAGTGTGTGGAAAAAACAGAGACAGACAAACAGACAGGTTTAACTTGTGTGGAAAGTTGTGTGGAAAGTTTGTTTGGAAAAAACAGAGACAGACAAACAGACAGGAAAAGTTTTGTGTGGAAAAAAAAAACAGAGACAGACAAACAGACAGGAAAAGTTGTGTGGAAAAACAGGAGACGACAAACAGACAGGAAAGTTGTGTGTGAAAAAACAGAGACAGACAAACAGGCAGGAAAAGTTTGTGTGGAAAAAAAAACAGACACAGACAACAGGCAGCCAAAACGTTGTGTGGAAAAAACAGAGACAGACAAACAGGCAGTTAAAATGTGTGAAAGAAAAAAACAGAGACGAGACAGGTAGGAAAAAGTGTTGGAAAAACAGACACACAGACAGACAGGAAAAGCTGTGTGGAAAAAAAACAGAGACAGACAGGACGAGAAAAGCTGTCTGGAAATACAGAGACAGACAGACAGGAGATCTGTGTGGAGGAAAAAACAGAGACAAACAGACAAAAACATATCACGTGCGGAAAATGGAGACTTCAGCGTAGGACAGGAAAGAGGAGAGTAGAAAGACAGAGAGCAAGCAGGACAGACAGGAAAACAGCAGCATAAAGACAAGCCTTGACATAAAGAATAGACAAGACATCAAAAAAGCAGTTGTGTGAAAAGCCACGAGGAGAGAGAGAGGAAGAGAGGAAAAGAAAGGAAAGCTGCTGTGTGTGAGGCCCAAACACGGAGAGAGAGGGAGAGAGGAGAACAAGAGTAGAGGAGAGGGAAGAGAGGAGGAGAGAGAGGAGAGAGAAGAGAGAGGAGGAGAGAGGAAGAGCTGAGCATAGAGGAGAACGAGAGGAGCAGGAGAGAGAGGAGAGGATTTAGACATGACAACCTGGAGGGGGGAAAGAACCCGGAGACGGAAAAAAAACGATGTGGGAAAAGCCTTGAGACGAACTCTGGACCGAAAAAAAACGGGAACAGAAAGAAAACGACAAGAAAAGCGTGAGGGCAAAACATGTCTGTCAGGATGCGACAGACAGGAAAGGGCTGTCAGGGAAAAAAAAACAGATGCGCAGATAGACAGACAGGAAAGCTGTAAGGAAAAGGAAAAACGCCAGGAAGCAGATAGACAGACAGGAAAAAGCTGTTGAGAAGAGTAAACACAGAGGCAGAGAGAGACAGACAGGAAAGACGTGCGCATTTAGAGAGTAAAACAGAGGCACGAGAAGACAGACAGGAAAAGAGCTGTGTAGGAGAGTAAAACTGAGGCAGATAGACAGACAGGAAAAGCTGTGAGGAGAGTAAAACAAAGGCAGAGAGACAGACAGGCAAGCTTGTGAGGAAAAAACAGTGGAGGTAGACATTCAGGGGCGAACAAACAAACAATGTAGATAGACAGCAGACACGGAAAGCAGTGTGACAAAAAAAAAAAAAAAAAAAAAAAAAACCAGAGACATACTGTCCCGTAATCACTGAACCAATCAAAATCAGCTCGGATGTAATTCTGCATCATGCTTGAAGCTTACGCTGTGTGCTCCACACTGAGTGCAGGCACGCACAGGGCATTCCATTAACAACATCAAGTGACATAAACTGCTCCTGGCAGATGCCGTGTGGTGTAATGCCCATCTGGACGCTACATGACAAAAACCTGCAAAGGAAGCGTCCCCATGGGTGTATCAGCCCGTATTTTTCAGGACTGCATAGCCATTAGCTATGGATGCCAACCATCGGGCCAAAATGCTGCACACATTCTGCAGTCCCAACGCGTTGCTGTTTCGCTGACAGGGTGAAAACAGTATGACTCCCGAAACTGCCATGCTGTCACCGCATGGTCTTAAGTGCCCTTTGAAGTGGATCTTGGCTTGCAATCGCTCCCGTTATCAACAGGACTTTCCCGACAGTACTGCCACACACCCTACCCAAGGGTACCAGGGGGAAAAACAGCACACCACAATGTACCTTTCACAGCAAAACACAAAGTCTATGCAACATATCTACACAGCCCTACACAACAAAATAAAAACACAATATTACCCTACCTACACAGCAAAAACAAATAATAAAACAACCCTGCATAGCAAAACAAACATTTAACAGCCCAACCCGCCCCGACTAAAAGAAACCTTTAACCAGTCAAAAAAAAAAAAGAAAAAAAAAGTCCATAAAGCCAAACACACACAACGTTACACCCACACAATCACAGAGCGCGAACCAGACTCACAAATACCTACACAGCAGATCAACACAAAAAAATCCACACACAAAAAAACAGACAGCGCAATTAACACAACAATTCAGTTAGTCGATTAACACATAATACCCAAATTCTCTGTAGATAATTACATCGAAAGTTGAGGAAACGCGGTACGGCGTTAGCCTGGAAAGTAATCAGGGAGTATCCCCAGAAAGATTCAAGATCATGACCAAGCTTACCAATCAAAATGAGTAGAACTTTCTTGAAGGACAGGATCGCGAACCATCAAATGTGTTACCCAATCAAAAACGCTTGGAACATTCATGAATCTGTCTGGAAGTTTGTGTGGGAATTTTTCTGCCCTAATTTGGTACTTTAAAAAGACTTTCTGATGATCATTGTTGATGGGTCAGTGGGTGTTGTTTACGTCACACGAAACCATAAATTTGTTTACACATCGTCAGACATACGTTTAGCGAAAACATAAATCATACAAATCAAGACCCCAAACACATAACACATTCATACCCAGAACAAAACCCCAAACACTGTGGATGTTAAGTATCGCTCGACCGGCGATAATAATGTGATAAAGAACCAAATAGTAGGGTGGAAAGGACCAAGGAATCAGGTGAGAAGTGCGAAAGGTCAAGGAAAGGGTGAGTGAGGTGGGGGGAAGGGAAAGGAGTGTCGATGTGCAGGATTGAGGCCGGGGGGGGGACTCACATCTGGGGGCCAGGGCATATGGTTGAGCTCCGTGTCAGTTAGAGATACAGACAAGAGGCAAGCAGCGGTCCACGACCACCTATCGTGCGACAAAAAAGCAGACCCAGGGCAGATGCTATGCGACGCAGCAGACCACAGACAGCAATAGGCAGAAAGCAAAGCTAACGAGCAACAAACCAAGAGAAAGAAAGGAGACAGATGTACGAATTCGTCTCGTTTTATAGGCTTTTCCATCTTCCTTCCTTTTCTTTCTCTCTCTCTCTTTCTCTTTGAAAAACATTTTCCCGACTTTTTTTGTAACTTTTTATAAACTACGTCCTCCTCCACCTTTGTAAATTAATCCTTCTCTTTTAAAAAACTTTTCCCCTTTTTTTTTGTACTTTTTTATAACGACTAAGTCCTCCTCCGAGCCTTTTTTATCCCTAGTCTCAACTGCCCTCTCCATTTCACCCCCCTGTGTCCCCTTCCCTAACCGTCTCTCTCAACACCTCCACCCATGTCCCCCTTTCCACCCCCCTGTTTTTTGTTTGTTGTTGTTGATTTGTATGTTCTTGTTTGTGTTGTTGGTTTGTTTTTCGTTTTGTTTTTAATTCAGAACAGAAATGAATAAAAACTGATAACAATACAGCCTTCTGGCTTCTGGCACATTTCATGAAAATAAATGCTTGTCTAGTTAACATTCATCGACGTTAACGTTCAACGGGCAACTTTTCCACCCTCTAACGTCTAAGAAAGCAGTAGTTTTTGAAGAACGTGAGAACGTGTACTACAGAGTGGTCACAGTATCTAATCGTTCTAGCTCAGCAGCATGGCCAATGGTCACACACAAACAGTCTCTGGGTGTCTTGCTGCCCTACTTCCATACAGTGTCTTGGCAACTGGATTAGCTGCGTTTATGTAGGCATGATGGTTGTGAGGTTCGATTGGGTCTATGCAAAGAGACTGAATAAAAAAAGAGTTATTAATATCACGCGTCAAAAACCCTTTATCATCGACCAGGTGGGAATAATAAAAATGAACTCGATTCATTTTTTCACAATGGCTGACAGTCGTCATGCGCGCGTGAGTTCTGTCTCTCCGCCACCACCACCACGCCTTTTGCCGCAACATACACAATTACTGCCACAACAGCCGACACCCAGTTTACGGGCAGTGACAGTTAACAGGTCAGTTTCACGGTACCGTGAATGTCAAAGGTCCGTGATTAAGCCGTCGCCGAAGAAAACTTCCATCGAAAATCCAATCAATGATTTAAAAAAAAAAATTTAGAAAAATGAAACCAACGTTAATCCAATCGTCTGAGTTAAATAACCCCGATCATCCCCCATGTAGTAGGAGGTAATTTCCGATCAGCTTTATCTACAACCCCTTTTTGAAATGGGTTTGAGAAGAAGTTTGTCGAATCACTTTTTTTATTTTCTTAACTTGTTTTGCTTGGGTCTATTTCTCTGTCAATATCCGTGGACCGTTAATCACAGTATAATGTGCGAAGATGTTTATATTTTACCCTGGCCTAGGTGACAGCGAAAAGACACGCGTAGACGTTCCACGGAAGGGCATATAACCAGGCTTCATTTTCACGGTCTCTGAATTGACGTTTTTGTCTCCCTTATACTCGTTCTTGTTCGCGATAACGGTTCAGTAACACGCGATCGTATAATACATTCCGACTAGAAAATATATGGACTACATGCAGAAGGTGTTATGTTCATGGGTGGACTCAATAAAGAGCAGCACTGTATTTAAAATGATGTCCATTCTGCTCTTGCAGGCCCTATCTAAAGACAGCATTTGTCTTGTTACGTGTGATGTTCGCACGCTATGCGCGAGCGAGTGCTGTGTGTGTGGGATGGTGTGTGTGTGTGGGTGGTGTGTATGTGGGTGGCTAGGGTGACGTGGGCTGCGCGTGCGTGAAGTAATATGGTGGCGCTGCGGGCGTGCGTGTAGTGTGTGTGTGTGTGTGTAGCGTGTGTGTAGCCGTGTGTAGCCGGTGTAGACTCCCTCAACTTCTATCCCGAATTTTCAATCTTGACCACTATACCTTTTCTTTCGTTTATTTGCCTGTACGCTATTCTTTCTTTCTTTCTTGTTTTTTTTTTTTTCTTGTTAAGTGGACCCCCTCTCCATCCTCCCACTCTAACTACCCCCCATCTTATCTCCCTTCCTTTTTTTTTTTTAACTTTCTCCTTGCTTCAACTCTCATTCCGCCAAACATAATCTCAATATGTTGCCTAAATCTCGCTGACTGTCGAAATCCTTTCACGCCATGAGAATTTTACACCGCAAGGAGGCATGAATGAGGACGACTTGATTCTGGCACCTCGCCCACATGACACCGTCGGATCAATCCTGGAAGCCCTGACATAGGGACGGCCTCCCCGTGATTCCTCCAGTCCTTCTTTGGTTGCTGGCCATGGCGGTATCCATCTTGAAGACACTCCATGATGATGACGGCAGTTCCGCAGACCTCGGAAGCTGTGGTCGCCAAATGCCTCCTTTAAAAACCGTCATGAATCGACACAACAGTTCTCCACATCTCCACCACCGTATTTCATCTTCCCATTTGATACAACACAAAGAGTAAAAATATACTGTCATTTATCATGATGTGTGTAAAAATTAATCGGTACGAACTCGGGAGTGTGTACTCTCTGCTACTTCTCAAATCACGAACCGAATTACCGGATAACCGTGCTGTATATTCGTATAGAGTTTTTAAAACCACGCTCGCCAGCACTCTGACGACCAGATCTGGAAAAAAAACCTTGCCTATCATACCAACCACTTTACTGATCGGTGAGACAAATGTTAGCAGCCGGTAATTCGTTGCCTCGTTTGGAACTTTACCAGTTTGATTTGTTTCATTATTGTTAGTATCATGGTGAAGTCAAAACAATCCCCCTTTCTACATGGCGGCCTCATGGGCCTCAATTGATTGCAAATTCGGTTCCGTTTCCGCCTCCAGCCGCCCCCCACCCTCCTCCCTCCGTCCGCTCTCTCTCTCTCTCATCCTATCTCTCTCTCCTCTCCTCCTCTCATCCTCGTATTCACCTTGCTCCTAAAATCCTCTCCTTTCTCCCTCCGCCTCAATTGATTGAAATCTCGGTTTCCGGTTTCCCGCCTCCCCCCCCCCTCCGCCGTCCCTCCCTCCTCCTCTCTCTCCATCTCCCATTCCTCTCTCTCTCTCTCTCTTCTCTCCTCTCTCCTCTTCTCTCTCTCTCTGGGTATTCTGAAAAGAACCGAGAAATACTAAAGAAAAGAAAGAACTTCCGAAAACTTACTAAGAAAAGTGTGAACATAAGATGTGATATTACTGATTGTGTGTTGGCCAGAAAACGAAGATAATTGAACGCAAGTCACCAGCTCACTTTGTTAAAACCAAAAGTCCTTTGCCCTAAGTGCTATATACATAATAATATAGATCTTCTATCGCGTCTAGTACAGCTTGACCTGCACTGTTTGTACCCTGGTGTCCAGTGTAGTGCTGCGTCAAGTGCCGCCAGACTCTTGGCATGCGAAATGGACCCCAAGTCAACCTTCTGTCATAGATATCGACCCAAGTCAAGTTTCTGTCCAATATATTATGGACCAAAGTCAAGCTTTCTGTCATGGAGATGGACCCAAGTCACAGCGGACCATGGACTCAAGATCAAGCTTCTATCAATAGGATATTTAACCCATAGAAACTCAAGCTTCCTGTCATGCCGGATATTACCCAAGATCAAGCCCTGCTGTTCATGGAGATGGACCCAAGTCAAGCCATGGGACTCAAGTCAAGCTTCTGTCATGGCATTGTTACCCTAAGTCAAGCTTCTGTCAGCAGGAATATTACCCTGTCAAAGCTTCTGTCATGGAGATGGACCCAAGTCAAGCTTCTGTCATGGGAGATGGACCCAAGTCAAGCTTCTGTGATGGAGTGGACCCGTCCAAAGTCAAGCCTTCTGTCATGGATATGGACCCAAGTCCAAGCTTCCAGTATCTCTCCTTCCATTCTGTCCATGCCTTAGGTCGATCAGCCTGACTCTCCAAGAGACAAAATTAATCAGCTGAGAACATCAGCAGGTCACAATACTCCTCAAAGACACATTTAAACGACAGAAGAAAAAAGAGACACGGATAAGCCATATCAAAGATAAGATATCCGGACCAGCGCCTATACTGCACACGAACCTCGAACACCCCAACCGCACCGCATCTCTAGAAAACGCTATATCACATTACGCTGCTTAGCTTCAGCACACCAACCAAAAACCAAACAGCCATACACGACTCCTACTCACACCACACCCAGTGTGGTGTTGGTTTGTTGTGCCGTGTGGTGGTAGGTTTACTACGCCAGGATTATGTCGCAGTGGTTATGTTGGTGTGGCGTTTTGGAATACCTGTTTGATACTGTTGGCATGACATAAGTTGCATGCAGCGTGGTTTGGTAGTGGGATGTTAGATGAGTGTATTGCAGTAGTGAGCACCGTTTGCAAACCTTCAGGGAAGAAAGGCTAGTACCACAAAAAAGGGGGAATTCACCCTCCACACCAGCTTTCCTGCATAGACTTACGCTGTAGGATTACTGTTATTATGCCGACTATCTCGAAGACAGTGACCGGATTCTGTCACCCGACTGGT
>JADBJO010031443.1:10000-12500 GCA_016801955.1 Conus betulinus | reverse complement strand
GTTTCGGTCACACCCTCTGAATGAAGATGAACAGAATTAATGTGGCTGAAATCCAGATAACACACACGACGACAGCCAGAGGAGATGTACCGCTGGTATAATAGTGTGTGATAAAACAAAGCTGCTTAAAAACATATTAAAAGGACGTGCGGTGGTAAAACTAAAAAAAAAAACACATAAGATTTTTTAAACACTTTTTTGGCCATCAAGCTACAGGATTTTAGTTCCATGGTATGAAAGCATATAGACGAGTTCCACACGCTGTTAAAATGAACTTAGGTGCAATTAAAACTCGTAAATAAAAAAAAAACTTGTAAATTATATAAAATAGATACCACAGTACGCTTTGTATCTTTTTGACACATTCAAATTAATTAGTTGCTCTTCTAATAACGTGTGTCCTACGAAAATGAACTGTAAGACGAGGATAATAGATCGCTCTAAAATTATTGTATTTTTAGAATTCGGACGAAGAAATGCTTGACTGCAAGATTCATAATTCGATCAGTAATTTTTCAAACATAGCAAAATTTTTGAGTTGGTAGGACAGGATTAGATAGTCTCATCTGCAATGGCAACGGTTCAATAATCCCATTAGGTGAGTATGAATACCTACTCCTGACGTTTTTTGGGGAAAAATAAGTTTTCACTTAAGATCAGTGTGGAATACATTTCATTTATCACAGCTGTTAGAATAATCAGTTTTCGGATTTTAGAAAAAAAAAAGGCTGGAGAG
Organism: Conus betulinus; assembly: GCA_016801955.1. NCBI lineage: Eukaryota > Metazoa > Mollusca > Gastropoda > Neogastropoda > Conidae > Conus > Conus betulinus. Next base: position 11,764 of record JADBJO010031443.1, on the reverse strand, counting down.
TTTTGAGGCTTGACTAAAAGATACATAATTCGGCCAGTAATTTTACATACAAAGCAATATTTTTGAGATGGTAGACACGTTTAGATAGTCTCATCTGCAATAGCCACGGTTTAATAATCCTATTAGATTACTATAAATACTTACTCCGAAAGTTTTGAGGAAAATTCTTGTCAGTTAAGATCATTGTGAAATAAATTTCATTGCATCATAGCTGTTAGAATAATTTAAACGTTGAGAACACTATTCTATGTTCTAACCCATGTTTTACTTTTCTATGTATTGCTTCCAACGTCTAAATTCAAGGTTTTGGGGATTTTCAGTTTTTTATTAATTGAGTGATTGCACTATTTTGTGTGAAGGGCTTCTGTGAAATCACAGAGTTATTCAAGATTTAAACAATCCTTCCTTCGAGAAATAGATAGCTGTTTAATGACAGGACCTTCGCTGCTTCCTTACTTAAGTACATTACTGCTCAGTCTGAGACACGCCAACTGCACTGACGTGAGAATGAACATCTTCAATAAGACGATCTGCAGCCAGATTTTGCCTTTCCAAATTGTGGGCTACGTAAGGGCACGTATGTAACGATTATCTTTGTAATGAAGTGTATTCAGCCACATGGTTGAGTTACAATACTGGAATAATATCTATTTGCAACAAAGAGGAGTGCCTAGAAGATCGCTGACTTTGGTCTTGAAAACCAGATACTTGTGGTCACCCTGCATTTTGAAGGGCTGGCAATTCATTAGTATAAATCTCAAGCCTCGTAAATCTACGCACATGCCAGACATTCTTTCTCTATGTAGGTATGTATTTTCTGTCAGCGAAGGGCGAGAGTTCAAGAACAGAACACGAATCGCTGCAATCGTGGCTTGTTTTGGAGATTTTATGCTCACTTATTTTGTGATTAAGAAACCTGATCTCTTCTTTTCAGCATTCATTTGGACTTTCTTGAGGTGCATTTCTTCCAGCATTTTCTAAGACTCTACCAAGGTTCTGCTTATGTAGTTGCTTGTTCTTGTTGTGGTTGAGAACATCATAGAAATAGCATACGACAAGTCGAACTGTCCTCCATAATGTACTCTGGCTTTGTCAGGGGCACGGAATATGCCACATAGCCAGTGTTTGTAAAATTAGTGATCGCTTTGAGCGACAAAATTCATGAGCTTCTCTTTCGACGAGGTAGGAAGTTTATGTCTTATATACGGATTTTAAATCGATTGTGCTGAAGACAGTAGAACGCTAGAACTTCTGGGGTATGCCATCGAAAGCAGACTGACTGAGCATCCAAGGCTAACCACAGCATTGGGGTAATTGTGGCCTGTACAAACCCAGATTGCTCCAATATTCTTCACAACTGGAGGCATCGAGCTGCATCAATCAGATGTTTCTCCAATAGATGCTGTGACGCCTGCGCTTTCCACTCGATAACGTTGATCCCCACTTAAAGGTGAATATGAACTCTTGCTACTGTAAGAAGCGTGCAGGGCTTGGTGTCTTCATGTGACTGAGAGTGACTGGTTTGTTCTGGACTGAGGTTTAGGTCTCTGTTATTTGGGGATTCGATCGAGGCCTGATGGAAAAAAGTTGTTCTGGATATTCCGTGGTCTTTTTGACGACATTGATAATATGTCAGACAACCAAGTGACTGATGATCGTAAGCTTAGCATCAAAAACAATTGCAGGGACACAAAAAATGATCCTTGTACAAGGCGACTGTTTGGAACTGGTCTACACATTTCTGTAGACTATCACAGAATTAAG
>JADBJO010031443.1:0-5000 GCA_016801955.1 Conus betulinus | reverse complement strand
AATTCCCCGTCATCCTCAGACAGCCCAGGTAAATTGTCAAAGAAGGTCACCAACTCGCGGAAAACTTCAGTCTGGAAAGATTTCCACAAAGATAACCCGGCGCTCACCGATGATGGACAAACCACCATCAAAGCCAACCACACTCGGACAGCGGATAATTCGCTCACATGAGTGGGACAGCAGAAACTGAGATGCCTCCCATGGGATTGGTAATGCTTTGTTTACGGACAACGATTATGGAACCTCACCTAGAGTTCCCCTCGCCCCCCTCCTCCCCCCCCCCCCCCCCCTTTTTTCCCTTTTTTTTTTTTTTAACGCCTCATAAGGCCGAAAGATGGTGACAATATCAAGATTAACTGAAAATGAACTCGATAACAATTTGCTCACTCAATGTGAACGGCCTTCGTAATAACTTGAAAGAAAAAAGTATCTTTAGATACTTAAAGCAAAATAAGTATGATATAATCTGTTTGCAAGAATCTTTTATTCTAGACAAAGATAGAGACTTGTGGGAAAAGGAATGGGGTGGTACATTATTTTGCGCTCCCTCCTCCAATCAAAGCAAAGGTCAGATCACTTTGATCAGAAAGTGCTTCCCCCATCAAGTACAGTGTATACACAAAAACAGACCGAATTGTCACGGTAACGTATAATGACGATCAACATGAGGTAAATATAATCAATGCATATATGCGCGAAATGCTTCAAAAGAAAAGAAAACCTTTTATGATGAATTAACTAAATATATTGAATCACTAGAGGGTGAACATATTCTCTGTGGCGACTTTAACTGCGTGTTGAATAACGACGTAGACATCATTAGTGGACAGCCACACGGGGTGAGAGATGTTGAGGTTTTTCAGAGCATGGTTTTTGACTGTGCTCTGAATGATGTATGGCGGCTACATCACCCCGATGGAAAAGAATATAGTTGGAGTCGCAGAAATCCGTTTACTGCCAGGAGACTGGATTACACTCTGGCAACAGACAACATTTTTGACAAAGTTTTGTCATGTGACATCGTTTCGGTGCCACATACTGATCACAGACTAGTTGAATTAAAATACCGAGTGTCACATATCATTAAAGGCCCTTCCTATTGGAAATTTAACGATAGTTTATTACATGATGCACAATTTGTTCAAGATATGAACTCAATGATTGAACAATACACTGAAGAATGCAACTATTTAGACGCTCAGATAAAATGGGGACTTATGTAAAATCAAAATACGTGAGTTCTGTATTGCATACAGCACAGAAAAAAGAAAAAAAAAAACAGAAAAACTACCTCAAAGAAGTACAGCTTCAATTGAATGATGCTGAAAAGGCATTATCTGCGGACCCTGGTAACCTACAATTTATGAATAAAATAGAATCGCTAAAACGAACCTTAGAAACATTTGCTTGTCAAGAAGCCAGAAGTGCACAAATAAGATCTAGAATTAAATTCATAGAAGAGGGGGAAAAAAAAATACTAAATATTTTCTCAATCTGGAAAAGGCAAGAGCCAGTGCAAAAATAATGGACAGCTTAAAAAACTCCTCAGGGAGATGTTGTAACATCACAGGAAGGAATTATGAGAGAACAAACACAGTTCTACAGAGAAATGTATAGCACAACTAGACAATTCGATGTTAACATAGCAAACGATTTTATGAATGGAACCCGAGTCCCTAAATTAACAGAAGAACAAAAGTTGAACCTTGACTCAGAACTCTCGCTTGCGGAGATTGCAATTTCTCTACAAGCAATGAAGAATAACTCAGCACCTGGACCAGATGGAATTACAACCAGTTTCTTAAAGTTCTTTTGGTCTAAATTGAACAATATGATATATGAATCATTCATATGGCTTACCTCAAAGGTGAGATGTCAGTTTCGCAAAAACAGCTGTAATTACCCTCCTACACAAAGGTAAAAAACTTCCACGTGATGAATTGGCCAATTGGCGCCCAATATCTCTCACAAATACAGATATAAAATAATTGCTAAGTGTTTTGCTTTACGCCTAACAAAGATAATCACCTGTATTATCAATGAAAACCAGGTTGGATTTATAAAAGGAAGAAAAATCAGTACAATGGTTAGACTAATTGATGATGTTATAGATATGATAATAATTAACAAAAAAATTCTAGCTCAGAAACTACAAAAGATATAAAAATGAAATATATATGATTTTTGAAGGAAATTGAATGGAGATTTTGAATCTGGGCTTCTTTTGTTTTAATTTTGATCATAAAAAAATATTTAGGCATTTAGATTTGGATAGATTTTTTTGCACGATCAAAAACATATGTATTTACCACTACAGCTTCACATCCAAAAAAGAACACAGAGCAAAAAAAGTTGAAAATAAAGTTGATTGTCACACTACACCTGTAAATGAAAGTAGAAAAACAGTCTAGAAGTCTATCAAGACGCTCACACCTCACACCTCATGCAGACAGGTCAGTCCACGACCACGCCCCCCCCCCCCCACCACGCCCCCTTGCTGGACTTCAACCCTCTCTTTCACTCCTCCTCTTCCCCTACCGTTCCTGCTGCCCGTGTCACGCTGCGAGCAGGCCGCGCTCCCCTCTCGCGCTGACTAACTAACACGTCGCTGGCCACTCGCACACAGTGCAGAGTACACACTAGGCTGGCTCGTTCGACGCTGGTAACCAGTCAGCTGAACACACTCTTGCGATCGCACAGCACGACTCAATAACTGACGAATATGGTCGGCAATTCCATCACTATCATCATCTCACCTTCATGCTCGAGTGAGTCGTTGAATAAAGATTATTATCTTTGTCAAAAAAGATTAGCAGAGCTTGCTCAGCTGTGTAAGTACGCTGATTTGGTCGCTACACTCGTCGAAGGTTGCGCCGCCATCTTTGCAAGCGAGACAAAGCGCTGGCTGGTCATCCAGTCAGTGATGAGGAAAAATGGTCTTTCCCCTCACGTGTGGTCATTTGCATATCATTTTAATGCTGCAGACATATAAGGCTTACTACGCACACTCTATTTCAGTCCTTTGATAGGAATAGTAACGAATGAAAATTCAAGAAAAATGCATGACGTCAGTGTGAATTTACTAATCTAGTAATGAATAAAAAAACAAAACAGAGGCAATGTGGCTTGGCAGAATGAAACACATAAAGAAAATCTGTATGACATAAGATTTAAAGAAAAAGTTAAAATTGTAGGAATTGTTTTCTGTAACTCGATACCAGCTTCACAGATTGAAGAAAATTGGTCATCTAGATTAGAAAAAATCCAACAAATAATGGTATCTTGGTCAAAAAGAAATCTTAGCATTAGTGGAAAACTCTGTGTAATCAAGACATTTCTCATTTCACAGTTTGTGCACGTTATGCAGTCATTAATACTTCCACCGCATGTGCTTAATAAACTTAACACAATGTTGTTTAGATTTCTCTGGAAAAAGAAATTTTCAAATACCCGAGCGTTCGAGAAAGTAAAGCGGGTAGTCCTTTGTAATGAGACAGGTAAAGGTGGGCTCAATATGATCGATTTAAAAAAACGATGCAAACTTCTTTTATTATAAACTGGGCTGTCAATTTATTACAATCCAATGGAGAGATCTGGTCCATGTTTCCTAGGTTTCTTTTCTCCAAGCTTGGTGTTAACTTATCGTGCTTCTTGTCAGATACTAACTCGAAATTGTTTTCTGGGCTTGGTTACATAAAGTCTGAATTCTGGAAACAGGTTCTCGCTACATGGATTGACAATATGCAAAACCTAAAAAATAGCAAACTAATTGAAATAAATCACAATAATATATGGAATAACACACGGATAGTATTTAGAAACGAACCATTATTTTTTAAAGACGGTCTGTGCAGGAATCTGTTTTATTGGGGATATTTTTAAAAGATGGCGCAGTAATATCATTTGAAACTCTATGCCAAAAGATTAGTATGAAAGCAACGAGACAATTTGAGTACAATGCACTGCGTACAGCCCTAAGAGCGCGAACAGCTGAATCATTAATACAGTCGTATAATGATGATCAATTTAGAGAAGTAAAAAGTACATAAGAAAATAACCCCTAGAATTATTCGACTTAGTTTATCAAAGTCGATAGCAGAGCCATGTGGTCAAAAGTTTTGGCAACAAAAATACGGACTAGTTCTAACAGAGCATAATTGGTTAATTGCAAATAAATGCACTAAAGAAGAAAGACTGAGACTACTACATTGGAAGCTTCTTCATAACATCTATCCAACCAATATTCTGCTATTCAAAATGGGGATTAAGAATTCCATCAAGTGCTCTTTCTGTAATGAAAATGACTACATTGAACATTTTTTCTTTAGGTGCCAAAAAGTAAAAAAAGTATGGAAGGACTGTAGTGTATACATATTTAAACAAACAAATAAGAAAGTTTCCTTACAGGAGACAGATGTACTTTTTGGATATAAACCGATTGATGTAAAATGCCCGTTTGTGAAATTTGTAAACCATACAATTTTGATCACAAAAATGGTAATAAGCAAATTTCGATATGGGTATGGATATGATATCACAGTTTTGTTTGAAAGAGAAACTGATCTAGGTAAAAGGCTCCTTTTTTAATTGTAACAATTGTAACATCGTGAAAAAGATAGTGAAAAAGAGCAAACAAAAACAAAAACAAAAAAAAAATGTGTGTGCTTTAAAACCTGATTTGGATGTGGACATTTCAAGGTATATATATGATTAGGTATTTGCGACTGTTTAGTGAGTTATATGCTTATCTGATCTGAAAAAAACCATTTAAGATGTTTAGTTAGTTATGTGCCTAGCTGAAGGAAAACCATTGAAGATGTTTAGCTAGTTATTTGTTCAGCTGAATGGGAGCCATTGAAGATGTTTAGTTAGTTATATGCTTCTCTGAATGAAAACCATGTAAGCCGATGTTTTATTGTATGATGTGTCTGTGAAACAAACAATCCCCCAAAGAGGAAGAAACAAATAGGCAAAAAACGAACCCGAACCCACTCATAGAC
>JADBJO010031442.1:0-16739 GCA_016801955.1 Conus betulinus | reverse complement strand
GGAGGTTGGGGAAACCAGGTGCAGGCGACTGAGGTAGACAGCTGGTAGAGGGGAGGGGTAAGGGATTTCAGTGCGAGTGTGTCTAATAACCCCCTCCCCCCTACCTCATCCCTGCCCCCTCCCTCTTCCGCCCCTACCATCACCACCACACCCACCACCCACACCCGACTCTGTTGAACGGTACAATGAACTTCAAGCTAGCGAGCGGCGGATTGTCACTGGAGATTTTGAACGTCACTGTGTTGAGCGAAACAACGCCCTCTGTAATATCCTCTTCTTCTCTCTCTCTCTCCTCTCTCTCTACTATCTCTCTCTCTTCTCTTTCTCTCTCTCTCTCTCCTCTCTCTCTCTCTCTCTATCGTCTAATCTCTTCTCTCTTCTTCTCCTTCTGTGTTCTGTGCTGCTGGCTTTCTGTCTCCTCCCTTCCTTAACCCACTTTTGCCAACTGGTGGCTGCTGCTGGCCCCCCCCCCCCTGCCCCCCCCCCCCCCCCACCCTCCCGAATCTCCTACCCCCACGATGCTAATACACACCGATGTAGACTCCGCCTCCTTTGTTTTATTTCCTTTTTTCCCCATCTCTTCTCCCCTAATCAGCATCTTGTTGACTGAAAAACATCGGAAAATACATCTGTTCACACGTCACTTGACACGTGAAAGGGAACACACGCACGCACGCACACACACCCACACGCACGCACACACACGCACGCACACACACACACACCACCACCACCACCACCGCTACCACCACCACCACCACCACCACCACCACCGCACACACGTACACCACACACACGCACACATACATACCCACACCGCGCGGCGCGCGCGCGCACAACACACACACACACACAACACACACACATACATTACATAAATTACACATTCACACACTCTCTCTCTCTCTCTATCTCTCTCTCTCTCTCTCTCTCACACACACACACACACACACACAACACACACACACACACACACACACATATGTACAAAAGCCCTCCTGTAACTTAATTCAGACACTTCCTGCCTTTTTGTCTACCCACCTGCTGTTTAGTATCATCCCCTGCGTCTCTCTTTCCCTGAACACACCGACACTGACACACACAGACACACACGCATGCACGCAGGCGCGCGCGCGCGCGCGCGCGCGCACGCACGCACACACACACACACACACACACACACACACACACACACCACAACACACACCACACACACACGCACTCAAACACACACATGCGCTCGCGCGCACGCACACATCAGTTTGATACTTATCAGCAGAACCATCAAAACGGTGATATAACGGTTGTTTTAAGGAAAGAGGGGTGTTTCCATTATTATAAGTTGGGCGGCCAGTAGTCGTGTGCGTGCGTGCGTGTGTGTGTGTGTGTGCGCGCGCGCGCGCGCGCTGTGCGCGCGAACATCAGTGCGTGCTATCATTCCCTATGGTTTAAAAACTCACTGTGCCAGTAGGGCTCAGCATGGAAATTCTGAAAACATTCAGACAAGCAGTTTCATCATGTGTGTAAGTAGAATGGCATGTCGCGGTGTGAAGTGGTATGTCAACACGCAGAGTGGAAGTCTCCTGAAGAAGAAGAAAAAGTGGAGGAGAAGTGAAGATGATGAACAAGAATAAGATGATGGTGATGATGATGATGAGAGATGATGATGACGAAAAAAAGTGGAAGAAAGAGAAATAAAAAGAAGAGGAAGTAGAAGAGGAAGAAAAGGGGAGGAGGAGGAGGATGGGGGGGGGGGGGGGGGGGGGGGAGAAGCCTGCCCTCAGGATAACTATGAAAACGGAGGGGGCAACTTGAGGACTACTGTCCTGAATCCAGACATTCCAGTGTCAGTGGAGGTAACAACAAATAAAAAATGTGCCTAAACAGGTGATTTACCTCTCATCCTGCTCTACAAAGTAAAATTAAAAAAAAAAAAAAAAAAAAGCAAGGGTTTACAGTCAGTATTCCTTCACATCTTTTTCCCCCCACCATGTGTCTCCCGTCGCCTGTTTTTAAACAGCCGTATCTCTTTACAGTCAGTATCCCTTCACCCTTTTAACAGCCAGTTATCCCTTTACAGTCAGTATTCACCCCTTTTACAGCCAGTTATCCCTTACAGTCAGTATCCCTTCACCTCTTTTAACAGCCAGTTATCCCTTACAGTCAGTATCCCTTCACCCCTTTTGACAGCCGGCTATCCCTTTACAGTCAGTATCCTTCACCACCCTTTTGACAGCCGGCTATCCCTTTACAGTCAGTATCCCTTCACCCCCCTTTAACAGCCAGTATATCCTTTACAGTCAGTATCCCTTCACCCCTTTTGAACAGCCAGTTATCCCTTTACAGTCAGTATCCCTTCACCCCCTTTTGACAGCCAGTTATACCTTTACAGTCAGTACCCTTCACCCCTTTTGACAGCCAGTTATCCCTTTACAGTCAGTATCCCTTCACCCATTTTGACAGCCAGATATCCCTTACAGTCAGTATCCCTTCACCCCTTTTAACAGCCAGTTATATCCTTTACAGTCAGTATCCCTTCACCCGTTTTAACAGCCATTATCCCTTTACAGTCAGTATCCCTTCACCCCTTCAACAGCCAGTTTATCCAAGTTTACAGTCAGTATATCTCACCCTTTTAACAGCCAGTTATCCCTTTACAGTCAGTATCCCTTCATCCCTTTTAACAGCCAGATATCCCTTTACAGTGAGTATCCCTTCACCCTTTTTAAACTGATATCCCTTTACAGTGAGTATCCCTTCACCCCTTTTAACTGATATCCCTTACAGTGAGTATCCCTTCACCCCTTTTAACAGCCGTTATCCCTTACAGTCAGTATCTCTTCCATACCCTTAACAGCCAGTTATCCCTTTACAGTCAGTATCCTTTCACTCCTTTTAACAGCCAGTTATCCCTCTACAGTCAGTATCCCTTCAACCTCTTTTAACAGCCAGTTATCTCTTTACAGTCAGTATCCTTTCACCCCTTTTAAACAGCCAGTATCCCTTACAGTCAGTATCTTTCACCCCTTTTAACAGCCAGTATCTCTTTACAGTCAGTATCCTTTCACCCCTTTTAACAGCCAGTTATCTCTTTACAGTCATTTTATCCTTTCACCCCTTTTAACAGCCAGTTATCTCTTTACAGTCAGTATCCTTTGACTCCTTTTTACAACCATTTTCTTCGCTGTCGGTATATCCGTTCACCTCTTTTGACAGACAAGGTCTTTTTTTTTTTTTTTTTTTTTACTTCTTAACGGCCATATCTCTTTACAGTCAATGCCCGTTCACCTCTCTTCATAGTGTCCGTTTACATTGTTTACAGTCAGTATCCCTTCACCTACTTTTTTTTTTTTATAACGGTTGTCACAACCTTTTCAATCTAGTGAAGAGATCGGTTTATTCCTTCATATCTTTTAACGATCATTATCCCTTTACGCTTTAAGAGAGAGAGAGGAGAGAGAGAGAGAGAGGAGAGAGAGAGAGAAGAGAGAGAGAAACACTCGGTGTCCCTTCTTAATCGTTTTAAAGTCAGTCTCCTTTTACGTCTTTTTTTTTTTTATCAGTCGGAACCCCCACCCCCACCCCACACCCCCTCCTCTTCGCCCGATCCTGTACTTCGCCGGTAAGAATGGATTCAAACATTTCGTTATCAGTATTTTTTTTTTTTTTTTTAGCCGGGCGACTCATTTACATGTGAGGAGAGGTTCAAAAGGTGGGGGGAGGTGGGGGTGTGTCTGGGCGTCCTTCCCTATTGGGGGCCGAGGAAGGGGGCGAGGGGTTGCAAGAAAAAAGCAATTTCCTGTCTTGCGGAGAGAGAGAGAGGGGCGGAGATAAAAGGGCGGGGAAGAACTCTGTGGGACCCTCCCCCCCCCCCCCCCCCTTCCTTTTCCTCTCTGATTAGTGACATTTCTTTCAATTACACTTGACTGGTCAGGGTAAACATAAAAACTGCAAGCGTACGAAACCTAATGTTATTACAGGTAGGGGGGCAAAGGTGTTTGCTTCTTAATTAAGGCGAAGAAGAGGAGGATGAGAGGAGAAGGAGGATGAAAAGGATGAGAAAGAAGAAAGGAGGAATAAGAAGAGGAGGAACAAGTAGAAGAAGAAGGCAGAGGAGGAGAAGGAGGAGAAGAAGGCTAAGGTCTTTTTGGAAACCACGAAGCCTGCCAAGATACAAAAAGTATTAGCAGGGATTAAATTTACGAGGAGTGTGTGTGTGTGTGTGTGTGTGCTGTGTGAATGCGTGCTGGTGTGTATGTGTAAATGTATGCGTCCGTGAGTGCGCGCGCGCGCGCGCGCGTGTGTGTATGTGGTGGTGTGTGCGCGCGCTTGCTTGTTTGTATGTGTGCTTGCGTGCGTGCGCGCGCGCGTGTGTGTGTGTGTGTTGTGTGTGAAACATGCATGTGAGAATGTCAAAGAAAGCCGGGGTGAAGGGTGGGGGTGGGGGGTGGGGTGGGAAGTTGGGGGATGGTGGGGGATGGGTAGTATAGATAGAAGTCTCTGACCTGGCTGTTACCACAGGCTTAAATGCTACCATCTGCTGGCCGTCTGACATCCCTACTGTCGGTCTGTCTCTGTCTCTGTGCTGTCTGTCGCTCTGTCTCTCTCTCTCTCTCTCTCTCTCTCTCTCTCTTCCCTCCATCTCTCCCTCTCTCTCTCCCCTCCCTCCCTCCCTCCCTCCTCTCTCTCTCTCCTCTCCTCGATTCTCTAGCTCCTCACATTTTATTCGGTTTGGTTCTTTCTCTGTCCCGTATCTTGATAGAAAGATAGATTGGAGAAAGAGAGGGAGGAGGGCCTGGGGACAGACTGGCAGGCACAGACGGAGGAGAGAGGCAGGCAGACAGGGGGAGAGGGGGGGGGGGGGGGGATGGAGAGAGAGGGAGAGGACAGACGGAGAGAGGGAGAGAGACAGAGAAATTATCTCCACAAATTAAAAGAGAATAATTCAGCCTGGCGTCTTTGTCGTCTGCAGGAAGGACCCCGAGTGGTAAGCAAGGGGGGCATGTCTGGTTCATCACCGAGCGAGATACCGATGCGCAGAACTGATTTCACAGAGACTGTCATGTTCACTGAGAGAGAAATGATTTCAGAAAGACTGTCATGTTGACCTGAGAGAACTGATTTCACAGAGACGTCATGTTGACCTGAGAGAACTGATTTCAGAGAGACTGTCACCAGTGTGACCTGAGAGCGGAATTGATTTCGAGAGAATGTCACCATGTTGACCTGAGAGAACTGATTTCAGAGAGAATGTCACCATGTTGACCGAGAGAACTGATTTCAGAGAGAATGTCGCCATGTTGACCTGAGAGAACCGATTTCAGAGAGACTGTCACCATGTTGACCTGAGAGAAACTGATTTCAGAGAGAATGTCGCCATGTGGACCTGAGAGAACTGATTTCAGAGAGACTGTCACCAGTGTGACCTGAGAGAATGATTTCAGAGAGACTGTCACCAGTGTGACCATGAGAGAACTGATTTCACCAGAGGGACTGTCACCAGTGTGACCTGAGAGAATGATTTCACAGAGGACTGTCCCCAGTGTGACCTGAGAGAACTGATGTCAGAATGTCACATGTTGACATGAGAGAAGGAACTGACGTCAGAGAGATTGTCACAGTGGTGACCTGAGAGAAACTGACTTCGATAGAATGTCACAGTGTGACCTGAGGAATTGATGTCAGAGGAATGTTACCATGTTGACCTGAGAGAAATGATGTCAGAGAGAATGTTACCATGTTGACCTGGAGAGAAATGATTTCAGAGAGACTGTCACCAGCTTGACCTAACCATGGAGAACGAATCTCCCAGACGAGAAACGCAATGATTTGAGAGAGACCGAGTTGAAAAAACTGTGAAAAAGACAGATGACATTGAAGGACGTCTGAAGGGACTAAACGTGATCAATTTAGGCGGTACCTTGAAGAGAGAGATTTCCGGTGTGTTTTTTTAGACAGTGGTTTTTAAAGGGTTATTTCAATGATAGGTTACAAAAAGAAAATTAATGACAGATGCGTGTTGACCTTAAACGCGGGGCACCCCGATATGGCCACTTTGCGGTCGGCTGGGTTATAAGTAACATCAGCCTCTGTGTGTGTGTGGTGTGTGTGTTGTGTGTGTGGTGTGTGTGTGTGTGTGTGTGCGCGCGCGCGCGCGCGCGCAGCGCGCGCTCTCTATTATTCTCGTAAAATAATTTGGTATTCTCTCTCTCTCTCTCTCTCTCTCTCTCTCTCTCTTCTCTCTCTGCTTATCTATTACACTCGTAAATAAAGTTTTGTCTTGTCTTCTCTTATCGTGTGATCGAGTGTTAAGAAAAAAAACTGGCCTTCGATAAGAGGAGGTCACTGAAACGCAATTTGTGGTCCGGGAGTGTGCAGGTATGATCTCCTACGGTGGTTTTTTTCTTTTTTCTTCTTTTTTTTTTTTTTTTCGTTGTTTTTTTTTTTGTTTTTAATTTTTTTTTAATAGAAAATGCTTGGTCTCTCTGTCAAACGCAGATTCGATTTTAATCGCAATGTTCCGGGATGGGATGGGTCCTACTTGTCTCATCTTTCCTACCCTCCTTCCTTTCTTGATGCTTCGTGTATCCAGCTCATTTTAGTTCTTTGTTTACCTTACGCTCAGAATCAGAAATGATCGTTGTAGCCATGCATGCATTGATCAGGTATTCTAAAATCTACGTCGTTTTTGTAACTGATGTGTGTTTTGCATACCAGCTGCAGAGGTAAAAACTTGTTCAGTGTTAAGGCATGTTTTCAGACCGCGATATGAGCCAGAGTCTCGCTTAGTTGTTGCCTTTTCCATCTGTGCTGTTATTTCAAGAAGTTTCTGTTGAAAAACCTAAAGAAACAGCAAGGGATTTTGAGACGGGGCACTGCAAATCACATCGGATATTTTCGTTTGGTGCCTTCCATGTGTGGATTAAAACGAGATACCCAGGTGGTGGTGGTGTGTGGTTTTTTTTTGTTTTTGAACAGTAGGTTCCCAAATGTTGAACCAACAATTCGTTGTGTGTTTTTAAGAGATGTTAGTGATTTCCATAGTTCTTGTGGTTCACAGATAAGTAGTGATCTACCCAAAATCGTTATTTGTGTTCACAGATAGTGTGATTACTCTCTCGTTCTTGTTTGTTGTTCACAGATAGTGGTGCTCTCCTCATCGTTCTTGGGTCACAGATAGTGGTGATCTCCTCGTTCTTGTTGTGTTCAAGATAGTGGTTGATGACTTCATAGTTCTTGTGTTCACAGATAGTGGTGATCTCATCGTTCTTGTTGTGTTCCCAGATAGTAGTGACATCATCGTTGTGTTCACAGTAGTGGTGATCTCCGAGGTTCTGGTTGTGTTCACCAAGATAGTATGATCTCACGTTTTGTTGTGTCCACAGATAGTGGTGTATCTCATCGTTCTTGTTTGTGTCACAGATAGTGGTTGATAGCATCATTTTGTGTTCAAAGATAGGTGGTGCATCTCATCGTTCTTGTGTTCAAAGATGCTGGGATTCATCATTCTTGCTGTCGAAGATAGTGGTGATCTCATCGTTCTTGTGTTCAAACCAGATAGTGGTGATCTCATCATCTTGTGTTTTAAAAGAATAGTGGGTGATCTCCATCGTCTTTTGTGTTCACAGATAGTGCTGATCTCATTCAGTTCTTGGTGTGTTCACAGGTAGTAGTGATGAGTCTCATGTGTTCAAAGATTTGTGGTTGATCTCATCGTTCTGTTGTGTTCACAGATCAGTGGTGATCTCTATCGTTCTTGTTGTGTTCACAGATAGTGGTGAATTCTCATGTTCTTGTGTGTTCCTCACAGATTAGTGGGTGACCTGATCATTCTTGGGTCAAAGATAGCAGGGTTGACTTCATGCGTCCTTGTTGTGTTCACAGATAGTGTGGTGATCTCATCGGTTTGTTTGGTCACAGATATGTGGTCTTCTCATCGTTATCGTGTTGTGTTCACAGATAGTGGTGCTCTCACGTTCTTGTGTTCGAAGATAGTGGTGATTCATCGTTAGTGTGGACAGATAGTGGTGATCTTCATTCATCCTTGTTGTGTTTCACAGATAGTGGCTGGATACATTGTTCTTGTGTGAAGATAGTGGTGATTCATCGTTGTGTTCACAGATAGTAAGTCTCATGAAGTTCTCGTTGTGTTCTCGCCACAGAGAGTGGTGATTCCATCAGTTCGTTATCATTGGTCAAGAGTCTTGATGATGCTTGTCTTGTGTTCACAGATATTGAATCTCGATCGTTCTTGGGTGTTAACACCTGGGCTGGATCTCAGCGTTCTTGGTGTGCCTGACGGATACTGATCTCATCGGTATGTTTGTGTGTTCACCGATATATTGATCTCATCGTTCTTGGTGTGTTCACAGATATTGATGATATATCTTTGTTGTGATCTCATCGGTTTGGAAAAAGTGTGTGACGCTCTGACAGACGGTGTGACAAAGCTGTTGTGGACTCTCCTGTGCACATTGAGGTCTGATAGGCTGACCGGTGTGAAAGCGTTGTGTGTCTCCATCATGTCTTCACATTGAGGTCACCGCCAGCTCTGGTCTGACCAGCGTGTGAAAAGCGTTGTGTATGTCTCCTCTGGTTTCCACATGGAGGTCCCGCCAGCTCTGAGATATGCGGATTTTGTTTCAAATGTACCTGCAATGAAAGGCGTTGTTGCTGTGTCCTGAATGTTCTCTTCACGTTGGAGACACTGGGGGCAGTGGTGCGCGGGGGTAGGGGGCCGCGCGCAGCGCTTGCGCCGTGTGCAAGTGGAGATAACAGTCAGGCAAGGTGCAGTGAGGAGATGTTGTGTTGAGCACAGAGACACCCCCGTGTATGTCATATAAGCATCACCCCTGATTCTGAGCTGTAGGCATGCGCTGACGAAGTGTCAATGTTACGTGTGAGCAATGTCCACCAAATTGAATAGCGATTGTTAAATAATTGTTGGTCACCGCGCGCGCGCGCGCGCGCTGCGCCAACGCGTGCTGTGTGCAGTGTGGGTGTGAAACTGTAATATGGTGCCACTCATAAACAAATTGGAGAGATCGGCATTGCGAGCTTCTGTCGCGATGTCTTTTTTAATGGAGAAGCATTAATCATTTTGGGATTCACGCGTTTGTTCCCCTCATCAACTGCTGGAATTTGCGGGTGAAACCTGTGTGAGCGGCGACTCAGTCTATTTGAGGTATGATTCGTCGGGAACGGTTCACGATGCCAGCGACGCTTGTAGTTTGCTCTGTGAGAAACTGTGATTGTGTTCTTCAGAGCATTGTATCTTACTAAGAGCTTGAAAAATGTCGAGGTTGAAAAATAGGTCATGCTTATTGTTGGTCAAAAAAAAACACGCTTTAGCTTGAAAAAAAAGAAAACCTTTTAAAAATGTCTTTTCTCTCCGTTCGAAGAAGTTTTTTTTTTTATTTTCTTTCGCAATTTTCACAAGCAAGATGCCAACATGACATGATATGCACTGTGTATAAGTGGTATCGCTCGTGACATGGAACAGGTAGCAAATGCTGTATGTAGAATCTATATATATCCAACCTCATACACACGCATTTACATGGTAGCAAACCTCATATATAATCAAAGCAAAAACAAAACAACAAGATGTAACTCACACGATCACAGGACTTGATGAACCGGAGACCACTGAGCGACAAGGACATTGGAGTAAGGGACTTTTGAAAAATCTTTCATCATTCCGAATTCAAAGTGTTTACCATAGCTATGTGTGAGCGTGTGTTTCATGAAAAGTGGGCTACACCACAAGAATAAACAATATCAGTAAAATGACGATGATAAATAATAATGGTTACTACGTGTCCAATTTGTACTTTTTTTTAATTACTAGCATTTTAAAAAAACTTCAGTCCTAGGTGCCCCGTTAGGCACAAGGGTCGCTGCTTTGGTCTCCAACCTTTTCAATAAGGTTGACACAATGCATTCCATTTCTATTTTTCTCTCACAAACTCATGGTAACCTCGTGTGTCTCTCCGTCTCTCCGCCCCCCCCCCCCCCCCCCATGCTCTCTCTCCCAATCTCCTCTCCCTCTCTCTCTCTCTCTCTCCATAGGCATCTTGTAGGGACTATAGGCCTACTGAGCTGTCCTAAATTTCTTTTTTCCTTTCATTTAGAAGTTTAAAAAAATGCAAAAATACTAAGATTTGCTGTGTTTTGTAAGTTCAATAGTACTAATATAAGATGTGTTAGTAAAGTCAACAACGTAAGTAGAGATGAGATGTATTGTAACGTCACAAGTTAACTGAGATAACCGACTGTGATTCGTATAAGCAAAGGTACTGATATACGCATGTGTTGTATGAAGTGTCTTGGTAGCTGCCAATTACTGAGACTTCTCGAAATTGTGTCGTTGGTAAATGGGGCAACGTAGCTCGTTGAGGCGTTATGCGTGTTGTGTGTAATTCCCCTGTATACGACCATTCAGTGCATATACTAATAGAACTTTGCCTGGGGTTGTTTGTTTTTTCTTCTTTGCTTTAGTTTTTTGTCTCTGGGTTCGGTTTGATAGTTTTTTTTTTTTGGGGGGGGGGGGGGTGGGGATCTGAATTGAACCCCTTTTTCCTCCTATCCACACGACACTGTGGATGTTAGCCTTTTTGAATGACACGTTCTTCCCCTGATATCGTTCTCTCCTTCTCTCTCTCGCCCAATCTCTCTCTCCCTGACTCTCCACCGCGTCTCACCTCACGCCTAAGCTACCCTCATCTTCCGTCTTTCTGTTCCCCTCTCCTCCTCGTCTCTACCTCTCCTCTCACCACACGACACACATACACACACACACACACACAACACCCCACACAACACAACACCACACGCACAACGATACCACAGAACCCAATTGACGCAGGCAGTCTGCATTCATCATGTCGTGTTCTCTCTCCCCATCTGCAAGTCTCTCGCACCCCCGCCGCGGTGCTCAAGCATTTGCAGGGGGTGATCTCGCTCCCCGTGCGCATCGGCCCGTCTTCTTATGTGGGCTTTCGTCTGTCTCTGTCTCGTTTTCTGTCAGGCTGTGTGCTGGTGTGTGTGGTGTTGTAGCTGTGTGTTTTCTCTCTCTCTCTCTCTCAGTCTCATCGTTCGTCCCATCTGATCTCTCCACTCATTCTTACTCCCCTTTACCGTCGGCTACTTCCGCTTACCCCATGCTCCAGGACCCCGCTCGTCAGCTTCTTCTCTCTCTCTGACTCTCGCCCTTCGCATACTCATCACGGCTTCTCCTTGCCTTAAGTACTCTCGACTCCGTCCCTCTCTCCTGTCGAGCCCTCTCTCTTCCTCGTCTCTCACGTCTCCGTGGTGTTATTCCACATGCCAGTCGCAACTGTCGTTTGTTGGCGGAAATCGGTTGAGCACACAAAGGGGGGAAGGAGTGGGCGTGAGGGAGAAGGTCAACGGAGAGAGCGGGTGGGGGTAAGTTGTATTGTGCTACGCAGGTAGGCGGGACTGGGAGGTGGGAAGGTAGGGGGGGGGGAGGGGTGGGTGGGCTAGGGTTTTACCCTCGTTATGAGTTTTTGAACCCCCTACCAGACCGCGTTACACTGCCCCTATCACTGGAACACCCCTTGGACCACACCCCCCCCCCCCCCCCCATTCCCCCCCCCCCCCCCCACTCCTAAATTTATATACTGACGTAAGCAGAGAGAGAGAGAAGAGAGCATCAGTAGCTGTGTGGTAATCTGACCAGTTGACGTGCAGTTTCTTCTAGGTTGTGTGTTGTGCCATGAAATGGACCGTGAAGAGTTTCCCACGCGCCCCTGAAACGCTTGGCTCTTCATCTGACGGAAACAGTAAATTGACAGATCCTGTGCACCTGTGCTGTGGCGAGAGAGAGAGAGAGAGAGAGGCGAGAGAGAGAGAGAGAGAGAGAGGATGGGGGGAGAAAGAGAGAGAGATTGTGTGAAGAGAGTGAATATGATGGTTCATTTATTTAGGCCTAGGGCCATTCATTAAGGGGCGTGTAAAAATCATTTTGAAATGTTTTAACATAGAGCGATAGAACGGAAAGAGAGAGAAAGGGAATACGCGAGCGCACGCTCGTGTGTGTGTGGGTGTGCGTGTGTGTGTGCGCGCGCGCGCGCAGGCGCGCGCCCCGTCCTGCATGCATGTGTGCACAGGTGTTTTGTGTGTGTGTGAGGGTAAGAGAGTAAAACTATGCAATTTTTTTTTTTTTTTCGTCATTGAGATACAACACCCACCCCCTGCCCTTTCCCTATCCCTACACTCCCCTGTGTCTCCCTTCGACTCACCTCCCCCTCCCCTCCCGCAGGCCGCTTTCCCCCACCCCACCCCCCCCCCCCCCTCCTCCTTCCCCACCTTGCCTCTTTCCCTCTCCCTGGGGCTCCGTTTCCTGCAGCGCATCCACTATGTATGAATTGGCCCTGCTGGGGGCTTTCTGTCATTCTTCTTCACTCCAGCACCTTTGGTGACAGATGTCTTCCACAGCAAAGCGCGCTCTGTGCTCCTTGTCGGAGAGAAGAGAGTCCTAGGTAGGGGAGAGGGGGCGAGTAGGGGGAGGGAGGAAGGGGGGTGCGGGTGGGGAGGGCGGAAGAGGGAGGGTTGGAAGGGGGAGGAGTGGGGTGGGGAGGGGGCTCGTTGTTGCCGTGATCAATAGTTTCTGTCTCTTTGGGGCTGTTTACGGGCGGAAACAACAGGTGAATGGACAGAAGTACGGAAGCCGTTAGCTTTCAAAAGCGTCTCCTTTTTTTGGTGTGTTTGCTTGCTTGTTTGTTTCTTCTTTCTTCTTTGTTTTTAGTTGCGCGAAGAGGTAAGTATTACGTAGTAAAGTGTATGTTCTTTTTGTCTTGCATTATTTCCATATTAGAAGCGTGTTTGGATGTCATCAGTATCAAAATTGTAAGTTTTGACTAGTTTGCGGCCGCCGCGTTCGTTGTCCATACTGGGACAGCGGAAGGGTGGGGGGGGGGGGGGGGGGGGTGGGTGGGGTGGGGGGGGTGGGGGGTGGGGGGGGTGGGGCAGGTGGGGGGGATAAGGTGGGGAGGGGGGGGGGGTAGGGGAACCCGGGGTGGAGGAAAAGGAAACGAAGAAACAAAGACTAGAATGGAATATGGCATCACTCATTCAAAATTGAAAGACGAAGGTTGGGTGACGGTGAGATATGCTCCGCACTACGGCCTGAGCATCTATTACTGACCAATTTTCCGCATTGACCTAACGTCAGGTAGTATGGGAATCGCGGGCCAAGATTTAGGTCAAGTTTCCGTTAGCCCGCCACGTGGCTTTGTTTCACTGGCAAATGATGGTGGGTTAAAGAGCACGCAAGACGGGAAGGCCACAGATAATACGGTGTTTGGCACAGATCAAGGGAGAGTGGAGGTGTGGCCACAGCAGGGTGAGAGGCTTGGCTTGCACGTGCATATCATGATGATGCTTTGAAGAAGATGATAAGGAAAGAGTAATGTGGATATAGCCCAAGCCGACCGAGCGAAGGGCCCTACAGGGCGTCACGCGTCGAAGTGAACTCGCACAATAATTTTTTTTTGTAAACTCATAACACCCGACTCTGTTAAAAATACAAACTTTTAAAAAACACTCGGAAATTTGGTTTTACAGGATCTTCTTTCGTGAATCTCAGATATATGAAAAATGTTGATTTCTTCAGAATTAATTCGAAGAGAAGATCTACATCAGGCGAAAAATCTCTGAACAAGGTTTTCTGAATCTCTGGGAATGTTTGTGTCACATCATGCAAGTCCCAAAACTCAAAAAAAAAAACAAAAGAGAATAACGTTCCCTTGTGAGTTGTACATGACAGGGATGCACATGCAGCTTCTTTCACCTTTAAAAAGATAGGAATGGGTGGTGGTGTTGTAATTATGTTGTTTTCTATTAAAAGGAGTGGAACGGTATGCATGAACACGGCACAAGGACCTTTGAAAAGAAGATGGCTGATGATGACGAAAGAAGAGAAGGGAGGAGGAGGGAGGAGACGGGGGGTCCGGGGGGGGGGGGGGGGGGCGGGGGGTTGGGAGGAGAGGGGGGGGGGGGGGGGGGGGGGGTGGGGGGGGCGGGGGGGGGGGGGGGTGGGGGGGGGGGGGGGGGGGGCGGGGGGGGGGGGGGGAGGGGGGGGGGGGGGGGGGGGCCAGGGGGGGGGGGGGGTGGGAGTGGGGGGGCCGGGGGCGGGGGGGCGGTGGGGGGGGGAGGAGAGAGAGAGCGGACAAGAACAAGAGAAAGGTTATGCAAAAAAAAAGTTGGTCGCTCACAAACGTTCAAAATTTTCAGCTGTTTAAACAATTAGTTTCAGTCGTTATATTGTTTTTAAATCCTCTTGCTGAGAAGGGTGTTACCTTTTCATCTCGCGTTGTAGATTGTATGTCTGTATGTTCTGTCTGTTTAAAGAATCACGCCTTAGTAACATACGGCAACCGACGTAATAACGACTAGTTGGTGGATGGAAGGGTTTGTAGACACAGGCCCAGCAGTGGAACCCGTTGTGTGGGCACAGAGTTTAGGTTTGTGTTGTGTGGTTGTGTGGTCGTGTTGGTGGGTGTGTGTTGTGTGTGTGTTAAATCGCTAATCGAAAGAAAAAAAAAAAACGACGACCAGTGAAGAGCAATGCGAGTTACAAAGTGCCAGAAAAAACCAAACAACAACACAAAAATTTCTTTTTTTTTTGCCCGGGGACGCGCGCGCGCGCGCGCGTGTGTGTGTGTGTGTGCGCGTGTAGTGGTGTGTGAGTGTGTGTGGTGCGTGTGGTGTGTGTTACGTGTCCTGACTGTGTGGGTGTTGTGGTGTGTGTGTGAGCACGCGGTTTGTGGTGTGCGGGTGTGTGTGTGTGTGTGTGGTGTTTGGTGTGGTGTGTGTGTGTGTTGTGTGTGTGGTGTGTTTGTGGCTTGTGTGCTAAAAGGTGGTGTATAGATGGGGCAGGTGCTGTCGGACGCTAATTTGGTTCGATTCTTCGTTTTCCACTTCGGAAACACCAAGACGACCGTGTAGTAGGGATGGATAATTACAGCGGGGTCTAATGACACGTTTATCCTAATCGAGGGTGTGACCACCCCCTGAGCAAACGGTTGTACTTGGCGTTAACCAGCTCTCCACCAGATGTGGGACGGACCAGAGGGAGGTTAGAAACGGAAACCTGGTCCGCGCTATCAGCCAGGGCGCAGGCGCCGCGATATGAGTCGTGGGAGACAACTTGGAATTACGTCCGGTCGGATGTCAAGTCAGGTCCCCCCGTCTACCCCGACCCCCCCCCCCCCCCCCCCTCCCCCGCCTCCCCCCCCCCCCCCCCCAAACCCTCACGAGAAAAACAAGAATGAATTGCAGCTTTGACTGACTGAAGACAGTGTTTAGGCGAGTGTTCTTGCATGAGGGCAACGAAAGGATGATTATTAGGACAGTTGAAGGAAAGGGGTTGTCTTTTATCTTCATGGATTGAGGGGTGATGGGTGAGGTGGGGGAGGAGGGAAAGAGGTGGGGACGGGGGGAGGGGTGAAGGGGCGGATTTGTAGAACCAACAACACTGAAAGGACTTTTGCCATATGTATGGGGAAGCCCGTTACTAGCGTCATCAGGCGAAAAACCCGCGTTCCTTTTCAGGGAAAAAACAGCGACGGCCTCTCGAGGAAAATAGCAAAAAAGTACGGCGGGAAAATCCAACGGTTATCATCGGGCTGGGAGGGTCGTGGTGGGTCGGATTTCTCACCGACTGGTCCTGCCCAGGGTGGAGTCTGCTGGGGCTCGATGGGAAGGACTGGGGGAACACCGGTTCGAGTTGCGCTCAACTTGAGGTGATGTCAGTGACCGTGTTGCTTCAAATTACTTTCACAACCCTGCAAGTTGTCCTGTAGCTCTCGGGGCCTGGCTGACGCCGTGGATTTATTATGACAGTTAGCGTAGTGTAAACAGCCCTGCTCATTTGTTTGTAAATGTCTCAAATTCCTCTGGACATTCATGTCACGCTCTATATGGTGACATCAGTTTCCACGCTGACCTATCCGCGTTTATGGCCTTTGGTTTGATTCCTGTCGGGCTCAAACTGTATAGGGCAATATTCATGGAGCGTACTGTCGTTGGGGGGACCCGTGGTGGGCGCCTTCCACGAGGGGGTGATTGGGGTCACTCACGCCGCCGCTGCGACTAGCTCTGTCGTCAGAAATGGGGCTGAGTAGAGAATGTCGCTGCGTACGTTGGATCACCAACAGGCGCCACTGAACACACACCGGAGAGACTCGGCCAGCATGTGCAGTCCGTCTCCTAAGGTGGGTTGCCTCTTGAGATCTGGACATGGAATGCTCCCCCGTGGATGGCCCCGTTTGCTTGCCAGGGCTGCGGCGGGTTCGGACCGGACTGTGGCTGTGGACGGGGGGTCAAATAGGAACGAACCGCGTGGGGTATGCAGTGCCAGGAGGTGGCCAGAAAGATGGGACAGCATCAAAAACAAAACAAAAGAAAAGAAAGGGGGGAAAAAAAATGACAGGTTCCGGAAAGGAGAAGGGATGTTTGTGTTTCCTATCCGGAATCCAGTTAATATGGGAGTATGCATGAAGCTGGTAACGCCGCCTCCCCCCCCCCCCCCCCCCCCCCCCCCCCCCCCCCCCCCCCCCCCCCCCCCCCCCCCCCCCCCCCCCCCCCCCCCCCCCCCTCCGTTCCATTGTTCTCAGAACTCCACTGCCAGCGTCTTCGTTCAGCCTCTGGTAAGACCCGTTTCCTCCGACCCCCGCCAGTATCATGGGGGAATTGGCTGGGAATGCGTCCGTCAC
>JADBJO010031441.1:0-16740 GCA_016801955.1 Conus betulinus | reverse complement strand
GGCACCACTCTGAAAACTGTCAAACACTTCAAGTACCTCGGGAGCGTCATTTCCAGTGATGGCTCTCTTGACAGGGAAATCTCTGCCAGGATCAGCAAAGCCAGCCAAGCTCTTGTCCGCCTACGTACTCGTGTGATGACCCACAAAAGCATCAAGCTCGACACAAAGATCAAGGTCTACAAAGCTGTTGTTCTCACTAGTCTCCTCTACGGCTGTGAGTCCTGGACGCTGTACCGGAAACACACGAAACAGCTTGAACGCTTCCACACGAGATCCTACGAGCGATTTATGGCATCATGTGGCAAGACCGAGTGACCAACCTCGAAGTCCTGGACAGAGCCGGTCTGCTAAGCATCGAAGCCATGATAATGAAGGCCCAGCTTCGCTGGACTGGACATGTCATCCGTATGGAGCCTCACAGACTGCCTCGGCAGTTGCTCTACGGAGAACTGAGGCAGGGCCAGAGACCCAGAGGCCACCCCAGAAAGCGCTTCAAAGACTGTGTAAAAGACAATCTGAAGCACAGCTACATGCCTGCAAAAGACCTAGAGGTTTGTGCCCAAGACAGAGCAGTATGACGAAGTCTAACCAGGAAGGCCCAGGAAGAATTTGAAGACAACCGCCGCAACCACATGACTACTGCAAGAGAAAAAAAACGCAAGGCCTCGGTGTCCTCCCTTCCCACATTAGCCACGTTCAATTGCCCCTACTGCCCACGGGTGTGTGCCTCGAGAATCGGTCTCTCCAGCCACACTCGTGCCCATGGGAGAAGGTCATCTGGTGACATTATCGAAATCGATAGTCTACCACAAATGGATATATATATATATATATATATATATATATATATATACATATGTGTGTGTGTGTGTGTGTGTGTGTGTGTGTGTGTGTGTGTGTGTGTGTGTGTTGTGTGTGTGTGTGTGTGTGTGTGTGTGTGTGTCTATCTATCTGTCTATCCATATCTATGTCTATATCTATCTGTGGCACACACAGATTGGGGCGCTAACACGAAAACTCTCCTCCATCTTTACAGGGCCCTGATCCGCTCCAAACTCTACTATGGGTGTGTAGTGTACGGCTCGGTCAGACCATCCTACCTAAAAAGTCTAGACCCTATCCACCATCAAGGGCTTCGATTGTGTCCGGGTGCATTCGCACCACCCCTCTTTATAGCCTGTATGCTGAGGCAGGAGAACTATCCCTCTCACATCGTTGATCGAAACTCGCCTTGAACCACTGTCTGAGTCTCTCATCTGATCCTCAAAACCCTGCATATGACTGTGGTTTTGACCCCAAGTTCCAAAAGAAATTCGATGACCACCCCAGTTCCATTCCACCATTGGAATTCGTATTCTTCCCCCCCATTCGAACAAAGCAGATATAGACCTTGGAGTACTTTGTGATTTATCCAAGTCTCCTGATAACCCTCCATAGACTTTCTTCACTCCAGAGATCCAGTTTGATTTAGCCTCGCACCGGAAATATTCCACTAGTTCCTTGGCATGCAAGTCCCTTTTTTGCTGAACTGTGTTCAAAGTTTCCATCCTTCAGAAGAATTTTTTCACTGACGGTTCCAAATTTGAGGAGGGGGCTGCCTCTGCTGTGTTTTGTGCAGTAGATCCCGCTCAGAGATGTACTGAACACAGTCCCACTGACAGCATCAATATCACCCGATAGCTGACATGCCAGCCTTGGTCCTGGCTCTTGATATGGTCTGTAAATCCAAACATACAGATTTTCTCATTTCATCATTCTCCTTTTCTCCTTTGGAGGCCATTGCTGGCTGTAATCTCAAGCGCCCTCAGCTGCTCAAAGTTTTCGAACTGTATATTTTCTGAAATCAGATGGATACAACATAGTTTTTGCTTGGGTTCCCAGCCATGTGGGCATTCGAGGCAACGAGGTGGTCGATCAACTTGCCAAGAGTGCCACAAAGGAAACGTTGAGCAGGTTGTCTCTATTCCTCACACTGATTTGACACCCAAAACACAGGCTTATGTCAAAGACTTCTGGCAAAAGGAATGGTACTCGCTGACGGATAACAAATTTTACAAAATACGTCCAAACCTGAAACAGTTTTTTACCATGTTCCCAAGGTGGTCGTAAAGACGAAACAGTCTTGTACCGTTTGCATACAGGCCACTCGTTTTACACCCATTATTACCTTTTAAAAGGTGAAGAAGCTCCGTGGTGCATTACATGTCATGTTCCACTCATAGTGAGACATATTCTTTTAGAATGTTGGGATCTGCACGATGTGAGACATATAAACACTTTACAGCAGACTCCATAAAGACTTTGTTCAGAGATATCCCACCTGACGTGATCTTTGAGTTTCTGAAAGAGATTAACATTTTTCATCTGATCTAAGATTTTACGGAAGAAATATTTGTAACGAAGTTGCTGGTGCGTTTTTAGAAGGCGTATTTTAAAAAGTTGTGTCAATGGTGTTTTTTGTATTGTTTGTTTTTGTTTTGTTTTGTTTTGTGTCTTGATGACTTCTGAGTTGACGTTAAGGTCGTGACAGCCCTGATATGGCCCTTTGCAGTCGGATGGGCTATAAGCAACATTACCTTATCTCCTTCCTCTGCTGTCACCAGCTCCTTCTTTTCAGTCTTTTCTCTGTCTTGATTTGCTTACAGATGGATAATTATAAGTTCTGTGCTTTCTCAGTTTGTTCCATGTTATGGTATCAATACAATGTGAGTTTTTTCATAAATGTTAATGCACAGATCCTCTATTTCTTGTGATGTCCACACTGTCGTCCGGGTTTGTCAGTTTCAGACAAAATCATACTTACCTGAGAAGAAGTATCAAACACGTGTGTTTGTGCCTATCAACAATACAGTCATGGTCAGCATCAAGGAACAAACTCACAGGTTGGCATTGCTATCTCTCTATCGTTACTTTATCACTTATTACTGCAATGATACTCACAGAATGTTCAAACCAAAGAAAGCTTTGGTGTGGAACCGACACATTCATAGGGTGTCTGATTTTGCCCAACTGTTTCATGCCTTCAGATTCGAAATTATTGCTGAATTGAAGCATTGCTTTAAACTTTTCTTCTCGTTTTTTTCTGAGAGTGAACGACCTCTAAAATCAGCCCAAGATTTCTGGAACTGTTCCGTGAAGCATTACGCCATCTTCCATCACCACCTGGCCTGTAACCTGAAGACAGAGTGTGAAGATGGACGGGATGAAACAGGGGACTGTCCCTTCAGCAGTCCTGGGTGCAATGGACTGATCGCAATGTGTGATCATTGCTACAAACTTGTCCACACTTTGCGTGGATTTGTCAGTGATAAAGCAGATGGCAATGAGAGAGGGCCAACGAGTATTGTAACTCAATACAAGGCCGACAAAGTTTTCCACTGTGTGCTCATAATTGGTACGGTACAATTAGACGAAAAGCAAAGTTACATCCTGCCTGGTTGTATGATCTCTGGCCTGGTTTGTACTATAGAGATACCTCTTTGCTAAAGATGTACAGACACACGCTGGTTAACCATGTCAAGACGATCTTTCATCATTCCTGGAGTTTTAACCATTACGGCTATCCACAGTCAAGATTGTGCTTGAAGCGTTCTGGCACTTTGACTGTTGTAGTATATGCTTCCGTTTGTGTGTTTGGTTTTGATTATGCAACAGTGTGTGAATTTACAAACAATAAGACAATGCTAAAGAATTATCTTTCAAGGAAAAACTTGACAAATGGTCACGCATTTTTATCATCAACAGGACAGCAATACATGACAGAGTGCCCGGATGGTCATGTGACACTTGCATTTTTTCTGTGTGGTTCTGACCGCTACAAAATCTGTGGTCAACAATGGACGTCTCCTTGCACTTTTTCTAGCAGACCTCTCCTCACAGGCAAATGGAAACAATCAGATCTCCGTCTCTCTCCTGTTGCCACTTTTACATGTGATGATGACTCCACACGAATATCGTACACAGTAATATGTGACTTCATTAGTGATTGTAATGATAAGAGTGATGAGTCATTTTGTAAACATCCTGCTTGTGCCAGGATGTTTAGATGTAGCAATGGTGAGTGTCTGCCTATGAAAAAGTTATGTGATGACATGGTCAACTGCTGGGATGCGTCGGACGAAGAAAACTGTCATGACTTGAGGTTCCATGGTGGGTACACACATCGAGCATTCCCATCTCCTGTTCTTGTTAACTTTAATGGAATCGCACAGTTCGTTTCTACTCCAATGAAGCCCAACGGGTCTTGTCCCACCAGCCATTATCGTTGTCCTGGTGACTTCAATGACTGTCTGCCTGTCTACACACGCTGCAATGGACTACATGACTGCATTGATCAATTGGACGAAGAGGGTTGCGAGGAAATGAGTTGTCCAGGCCTTTTTTCGATGCAGACTGTCAACAATCTGTTTACACAGTGATTATATGTGTGATGACTGGCCTCACTGCCCGATGTATGACGATGAATTGTTTTGTGGCGTGATGTGTCCTACAGATTGTCTTTGTCAGGGTAGCACCTTTCTGTGTCCTCAGCCTTTCTCTGCAACTCTCTTTCCTCAGCTGCGCTACCTGGATGCCACAGGGTCAGGTATGACACTGCATGATGTGAGTAACAACACCTTCCTCATTGTTGTGGTCCTGGCACAGTGTTCTTTGACGTCCTTGCCCAAAGTCCAGTTGGTGAATGTGAGGTGTCTAGATCTCAGTGGTAACCAGCTGCACTATGTCAATATGACTTCTGTACTGGGTTTAGAAAGCCTACATACACTGTACCTCTCCAACAACCCTTTGTTGGCTCTGCACTGATCTCCCCTCTGTTGGCCAACACTCTGCTCTCACTGAGCTGCATTTGTCCCACACCACACTGACTGTGCTGGACACCACATTTCTCTCACTGTTTCCTCGCACACAGAAACTGAACTTAACGTTCACTTCAATCCACACAATCAGCCCTGTGGGATTTCACTTCATACCTCAGTTACATATGCTCTGCATGGATCACAGTCCTGTACAAACCTTTCCTCCTGATCTATTTAAACATCTTTTGAAGTTACGCTTTATATCAACACAGAATTATAAATTCTGCTGCACGGAAATGCTTCCTAATTCCTTGAATAGTTTATCCTGTCTTGCTCCCCAAGATGAAATTTCTTCATGTGAAGATTTGTTGCAGTCATGGACATACCGAGTGTTTCTGTGGCTGGTTGCCTGTCTGTCTTTGACTGGCAACGTCTTCTGTTGCTGTGCGCGTTTGTTCGTGAAGAGCATGACGTCTTCAAGTGGCTTCAGTGTGTTTGTCACCAACCTCACCATGGCAGACTTTCTGATGGGTGTCTACATTGTTGCCATTGGGGTGCTGATGATGAACGGTTCCGTGGACAATATCTTTACAATGACAACACATGGAAAAATAGTCTGACCTGCAAGATGGCTGGGTTTTTATCTTTCCTGTCAAGCGAAGTGTCGGTTTTAATCATCTTGTTTATTACAATCGATCGTTTCATAGTCATCCACTTTCCTTTCAGTTCTGTGAGGTTTGGTAGTAGTACATCAGCATCAATAGCTTGCCTGCTAAATTGGCTGGTTGGTGGTTTTTATAGCCGTGTTGCCTTTACTTCCATTGACGTCAGATTGGGAATTCTACAGCCAGACAGGAATGTGCATTCCTTTGCCAGTTACGAGACGAAATTTCAAAGGAAGATTTTATTCTATTGGTGTTTTGATCATATTAAATTTTGTGTGTTGTTTTTATTCATTTCTACTGGTCAGGCGTTCATCTATTGGTCCGTGCAGAGCAATGCTATAAAAATGAAACTCTACCAAAGTGTCACGAGATATGACCATAGCTCAGAGGTTGATCACTGGGTTGCCGTGACAGACTTCCTGTGCTGGTTTCCTGTTGGTTTGTGTGGGATGTTGGCATTGGGTGGTGTTCCCATTCTGGAGAAGTGAATGTGGCCCTTGCTGTGTTTGTTTTACCTTTGAACTCTGCCATCAACCCATTCATGTATACATTCAATACACTGGCTGAAAAAAGGCGAAAAGCTAATGAAGGCGATCTTCTGAAATGGCTGGAATCGCATTATGATTTGATTTGTGATTAACAAATTATTCAGTGTCAGTACTTATATAGGGCAGGAAATGTGAATGGTTCTGATTTCGGGATGGACTCTGGTGCTGTTGGTGAAGGATTTTACATTCATGCTCTAGCATTCTCTTTTTCATTCCTATTTCCTTTCTCCCGAGCCCCCTCCCCACCATCCCCTTCCCCCCACTACCCCTTCTTTTAATTATCTTTGCCAGATCATTCTTGTGATTATGGAGTTGTTGTCTGCCTGTGCTTGTTTTCTTCCACTATAATTTTCTCTTCGGCAGATTGCCTGGTCGGTCGGTGGGAGATTGCATCTCTAAGAAGATTCACGTAGTAGCTGTTGCGCACAATTCTTAGCTGCTGATGGCACTTATGTGATTGGCAATGCATGGCTATTCAACGTTTTGATCTCCTTTGCATTCTTAGAAAGATCCACAAGCATCAGCTTTATGATGTTTTCCTTTTATTTCTCACTCTTTATCCCAGCAACTTATTTCCTCACCTTTGCTTTCTTCTCATTTTATTTTTGCCCTTCACTGGCTGCCTGGGAACAAAACTGCATTCTGTTTTTGAACCCATGGTGGTGAGAATACCACAGAGTTAAAGACTATGATATATCTCCATTGGATACCAAAGGGAGACCGACACAATAAGCCATGTTCCACTGATCAGTGGACGAAAGGCCTCTAGGCAATAAATATGAATGGTTCCGTTTTCAAGATGAACTCTGATGGTCTACATATGCTGCTGGTGAAGAATTTTACATTTATTATATAACATCCTCTTTTTCATTCTCGTCTTCTGTTTAATTGTCACCTATATCATTTTAGGTGTTGCTGGTATAAGTAATAATATTTGAAATATACTGCTCAAAACAATTGAAAAGCCACTACCAATTTTTAGGGTACCTTGTTTGACTTTAGTCTTTCCAATAACACGGCACTGCACCCACCCAAACTTACTGAATTTGGTTGCATGCCTGATCAGTCAACTTGAATTTGATCAGAAATCAACCCAGTCTGTGTGTCATGCACATCACAGCGGTGAACTGAAATGTGCACATACTGCACGAAAAAAAAGGGTGCAAATCAAACAGGCCTGTGCAACAGAGCACATCTGAACTCCAGGAATACTGCATGCACGTGCAACCCATGTCTTATCTGAACACAGGTCAGCCAGTTTTGAGAGACTGGGTGGTCATTTATGCCTGCGTTTACGGCACTTTTGCAACCATGCCTTGGAGACAACGACTGAGTCAGGATGACCAAGGGCGGGCAATTGCGTGGTTTCAGGAGGGCGTGGGGGTGCGAGAGGTTGGTCGTCAACTGACAGTCGCCCATTCAGTCATTCAGACTTTGAGAGACCGCTTCAACCAGACAGGAAGTGTTGCTGAGCGAAGACGTCCAGGACGCCCAAGGTCCACCTCCAGGCAGCAGGACAGGTTTGTTGTCCTGTCAGCTCTGAGGCAGAGAACGGCCACTTCCGATACACTCAGGGGGCAGCTGCAAGCAGCCGGCAATGCCACTGTCAGTGACCAGACCCATTCGGAACCGGTTGAGAGAGGCACACCTGCGCTCAAGACGACCAGCCGTCCGTCCTGTCCTGACACCAGCTCACCGTGCTGCTCGTTTGGCTTGGGCCCAGCGTCACTTAGCATGGACCAGAGATCAGTGGGCAAGAGTATTGTTTACTGACGAGTCCTGCTTTGCCTTATCATCATTTCATGATGGCAGGAACCGTGTCTGGCGGCGGCAAGGAGAACGCTATCACAATGGTCTCGTGAGCGAGCGTGATCGCTATGGTGTGGATCCAATGGTGTGTGGGGGAGGGATGGCACGGAACTACAGAACCCCCCTGCACATGGTGCAAGGCAACCTCAACGGTGTGGGCTACAGGGATGGCATCCTGCAGCCCCTTGTGCTGCCAGTGCTGCAAGCTATTGGACTAGACGCGGTACTTCAAGACGACAACGCCAGACCTCACAGGGCTCGAGTCGTCAACAACTTTCTTCAGCAGCAGCAACACGTGATCCACATG
Source organism: Conus betulinus (assembly GCA_016801955.1). Taxonomy (NCBI): domain Eukaryota; kingdom Metazoa; phylum Mollusca; class Gastropoda; order Neogastropoda; family Conidae; genus Conus; species Conus betulinus. Next base: position 8,615 of record JADBJO010031441.1, on the reverse strand, counting down.
GACTGGCCAGCCTGCTCACCAGACCTTAATCCAATCGAGCACTTATGGGACGTGCTGGGCCGGCGACTTCAAAGCAATCACCCCCGCCAGTTGACCTCAACCAGCTGTTCCAGTTCCTTGAGCAGGAGTGGCAGGCAATACCCCAGATGACTCTGAGGACTCTGACTCAATCCATGAGGCAAAGGCGCATCGCGTGCATCCACGCAAATGGTGGACACACGCGTTACTGGCTGTGTTTTTTTGTGTATCTCTGGCGTTCTGACTTTTGAAAAGATGGGTAGTGGAATTGAAAGTGACAAAACATGCTGTTCAAATCAATTTTGTCATTAATCTGTGTCATTGGTTTTTTGATTAATGGCTGAAGTAAAGTTCGAAAGCATTGTTTTGGGTTGTTTCCGTTCTGTTGTGAATTAGCGAGAGAATTTCCAAGTGGCCTTTCAGTTGTTTTGAGCAGTATATTTCGTCAATGTGTGTTTGTTTTTTTTCCCTAAATTGAGCTTTAATTTAAAAAAAAAAGCAATATCAAGGAAGATTTGCGACATGAAAATGCTCATAGTAGACGGATGGTCCTGATATTTGGAACATATATTCGAAACTAAAGCAAAATCAAGTAAATGTGATGGTTTCTTCGAACGTTTGCGCCGAACAAAATATGAACTACATCTGGATGTTAACAAATACGACAGGTGGATGATAAGCTATATTCACAATATTTGGCACACGATTGCACGTGCTCTTTGCAGGGAGACATGCAAGGTTTGGTACGTGTCTTCTTATACGTTATGACATCACTGGCCTTTTAAATGAACAATGCCACTTTATTTTCCCAAATGGGGACTATTCAGAATAGAGAAGTGATTCACCACTTGCAAAGAACTGAATACCTAGATAAATCATGAGGACACGAGAGAAAAAAAGAAAAACTATGGGAGGATTTCCTTTTGTATTCATCTATGAAGATACGGACTGCTGGATTTAAAACGCCGGAGATGAACTTGGTCCTGGAGGGCCATTGACTGTCAGTACTGTAGATTATGTTGACCACGTCAGGTACTTTGTTCTTGCTGGCAGCCCACTGTCCATCTGATGACAGTCAGTACTAAGGATTATGTTGACCACGTCAGGTACCTTGTTCTTGCTGGCAGCCGACTGTCCATCTGATATATTGCTGTGGACGCATGAGTAGCTGTCCAGTGACTGGATCTGTTAATGCATGAGAACCTGTTCAGTGAGCAGAGCTGTAAACGCATGAGTACTTGTCGAATGATTCGATCTGTGAACATTCCATCCCAACAGCGACCATTCCATCTGACGATACGTACATCATCGGCACACACGTTTTGCGCATTAGAATGAGCGTCTGTTGGCTTAGGCGTTTGCTAAAGATACAAACATACCAATCTGGTGTGATGTATAGGTTCAGTTCTACGTCTTTTGGCTCAGACATTTGCTAAAGACACAAAGCATACAAACCTGGTGTAATATATAGTTCAGTTCCACGTCTGTTGGCTCAGGTATTTGCTAAAAAACACTAACATACCAATGTGGTGTGAGGTATAGGTTAAGTTCCACGTCTGTTGGCTCAGGCATTTGCTAAAGACACAAACATACCAATGTGGTGTGAGGTATAGGTTCAGTTCCAGCCAGAAAAGGAAGCAAACTGCATACAGCTGCAAGATGAAACTGAAGTCACTCACTCGTTGCCTTCCGTGTCTGTGTACCGCAACCAGACATTTGCTGTCCTCTTGCTTGAAAGACGTTCCTTTAAAGCGGCCAGCAGACTGGTTGTGGTGGGAAATACTTCAGGGTGCACATTACCTTTGACTGACAGTGGTCAGTGCTGCTTTCAAGCAGTCATCACCAAGGCCTTCATCACGCACTGGTCCCGGTTTATCTAAGGCAGACTGCAGCGTCAAGGATAAGGGATAGGATACTGTCAGCTGTGGTTTCACTTCTCAGCTAAGATGCTGTTCTCCTACCACAGTTCATTTCTAATCCTGATATTTCTTTTCTTTTGAAATATATCTTTAGAGCTTCTTAGAAATTCACCATTTAATGAATGTGTAAGCTATGGTCACCATCATCAAGTGTTATATCCTTAATTAATGTCAGTATTTTCTCGTGATCGTCATTCAAAAAATCTCAAGGTTTAAGACAAAGACGTAATGGGAAATTTATTCATCTTACGTAAAATCACATAAAAAATTGAAGGACAAAGATGCCTGTTCGTTTATAATTACAGTACATTTCATTTTGAATCAACCCATCAACAAATATCTTCGTTAAGTCAAAAAACTGACGGATTTTAACTCTTTTGTTTTTACAAGAATATCTAGCCTAACAAGTCGACAGCTTTTTTTTTTTCAAACCATGAACAATGTAACAGTCTAGGCAAATCATTTTCTTGGGAATAGTGTGTTGTTTAATAAAGAAGAAGTATATCACCTCCTATGAAACATTCATTTACAACTCCTGTTTCATTATCACTGGTAAGTGTTGGTGGTACTGGGGTTGTTTTTTTTTTTTTATTTTCATTTCTTTTTTTATTCTGGAGGCATTGCAAGATGATCCAGATTTGTACACAGTGATGAGGGTTTCCAATTTGTGTTTATTATTGCAATTAACTGTTATTAGATCTAAATACTGTTTTTTCTTTTCTTTTGTGTTGTCTTTTTTTTTTTCAATCGAATCCCTCTTTCAACGAATTCACAATAGAGATGCTCATCTCTCTCTCTCTCTCTCTCTCTCTCTCTCTCTCTCTCTCTCTCTCTCTCTCTCTCTCTCTCTCAAAACACACACACCACCACCACCAAAACAACAACAACAACAACAAAACAAGCAAAGAAATAAACAAACAAATAAACAAAATATAAGAAAACCCATAATCCTAGAGCGTTTTCCACTATTCACATTTTTATGAATTAGGTCTGCATCTTCAAAAGTAATTTTTCTGAAAAGAATTTCATGTCTGGATTCAGTTTGTTTTGTGAGTTCATTAACTATTCCTTTTTACCGGCAGCTGTGGTGAATTGGTTAGTGTCGTGAACTCCCGCCTGGGAGGTGGTGGTTGGGTTTCCCATCAGAGCCATTTATTTGTGGAATTTTTCCGGCCCGGCTGGCTCCTACCCAGAGCTGAGTTTGCTGGGACTCAGTTGGGAGGACTGGGACCACACAGTCCAGTTTCGTCGCTTAATGGATGAGTCTCTGAGAATGTTCCTAAAATTTACTGCGCAATCATGCAGGTGTCTGTATCTCTCGGGCCTGGTTGATTTCGGAATATAATGTTGAAAATAAGCGTAGAGTACAGCCCTGTCTTGCAGTGTCAGACCCGGGTGTCAAATCCGTAGTCTCATCTTCATTATCCTCAGCTTCATCGATCAGCATCTGAAACTGTATTAAATTCTGTGGCCTTCATGCCCTGCGCTCACACTGACCACTGTGTCGGTCGCCTCTCCACATCTATGACCTTGGTGTGGATATCATCAGGGTTACGAGAATCGGCAAATCCATGGGAGGTGTTGTCGGACGAACTTGATGGCGCCATCTGAAGGGAGAACTCATTCACGCCGGCTCCGCAGCTAAGCCATTATTGTCGTCGGTTGGAGGCCTGGTAGATAGTGTCCTGCTACGCTGGATCAGAACAGGCGCCACTGAACACCACTGAAGTGACTCAGCAGCTGTGCAGTATCTCCTCTGGTGGGTTGCCTCATGACGACTTGACATTGACTGCTCCCTGTGGGTTTCCGGTGCCGTGCCGGGGCTGCGGCGGGTCGGGCCAAGCTGTCGGAATGGGGGGTCAGAATGAGCGACGTGGATGCAATGCCATTGAGGTGGCCTATATGACGGGACAGAAAAAGCACCTTACTTTTTTTTTACACTTTGACCTTATGAATGTAATCGTTAATGTGTCATAGAATGTGGGGGTTACTTAAACAGCAATAACGGTTGGCTACGAATTGTGGAACTTGTTCTCGATATGCCTATATATGTTTTCAATGAATGCATCGTAGCAGTTTCACCAAGGATGCCATTTCATAATAATCTCACCTTGACTGAAAGCTATATGTAAAACAATATTTTAATGAAACAAAAGAGTACTGGAAGAATGTAAATAAATTATGATGGCTTGTGGTTGCCATCTATGAACCAAAAACAAAAAGACCGAGGAATATATTTTGGTTGCCATCTATGAACCAAAAACAAACAAAAAAAAGACCAGAAGAATACAAATAAGATATAATGGAATGGTTGCCATCTATGAACAAAAAACAATTGAAAAGAAGAATATAAATAAAATGTAATGGCGTGGTTGCCATCTATAATCAATGACTACATTCTGCACTTTGCTTATTATAATCAAAGTACACTCCTTCATCTTTCAAATGCCACACGTGATATGAATTCCAAGGAAATATTTACTAACTTTTTTTGCCTAAATCCTATTTTTTAAATCTTCAGTTTACTCTTGGCTTAATCCAATCCATCGAAACTACCTCTCTGAAGCGTTGTAAAGACACTCACAAGTGTTAGTCCTGATAACATGTGACAAGTGTTATCTTAGCAATTAATTTCTACTTTTTGGAACGAGGGGCGGTAACAATGTTTCACATGTATCATCATGCAATTTCAAGCAGAATTCATAGTCCATTACAAGCATTTGTTATCCACTACAAATCACGAAAGAAGAATTTTGCCTTAACTGAAAGGCTTTATGCAAATACAATGCTAATTTACGTACTATTCTTTCATCTTTCGACGACATAAGTAGACAAAATCGAAATAAACATGGATTCATATAGAATTTTGCTGGATATATACTTCACACGAAGATCAGTCAGAACAGAACATGTCAGAACAAAATGAAGCTCGTCCTCATTAGATTCCTTACACAATGGACACACTAACTCATTACCATATATAGTTTTAAAGCGATACACATGTGCATTAATTTCAGATATGCCAAATCTAAATTTAGTGACAAGAAACCGCAAATATATATCCAAATTAAATGAAAGATATGTCTTCACCATATGACCAGAGGTATAACTTCTATACATTTTAAATCTTTCACTTGCTTTTATATGACTTTCCCAGTCCTGCCATCTGCAGTCAATTAATCTCTGGCGTAGAGTTTGCACAAATAAATTTTCTTGACCAACACCTTGGTACTCCCACACATAACCAAAACCAAATTCATAAAGAAATAATCGAATGTTTGATACCCAGTTGTTTTTCCCTTTTGAGTCCAAGTCGTATAACATGGTGTAAGATTTCCTTGGTAGTCGATCAATGCTCATTTTTAGTAATTTGAACCAGTAACGAATGCACCTAATTGCCGCATTTATGTACAGTGGGTACCTGTTTGTTTCTCCATACACTAAATCATTTGGAGTTCTTACATGCACTCCTAAAAACTTTTTAAGGCCAAATAAGTGGACTGACTCGCAATGCATTCTGATTTTTCTGTCCAGTCCCCACAGCTCTGATCCATATAGTGCAATCGGTTGTATGTAAATATCGAAAATCTTGACAAAAAGTTCTAAAGAATTGTTATTCAAAAGGTATAGCTTTCTCAAAATATATAACAAACGATTCTTTGCTCTTCCAGAAAGATCTCTGCAAGCGGCTACAAAGCTTAAACGAGTTGAGAAAAAAGATTCCAAGATACTTGTAAACATTAACTACTGGCATGGCAATATCATTGTATACCCACCCTTTCCCTGGCTGACAAGTGACCCCCTTTCCTAAAAACTATTACATTACTTTTATCCATGTTTACCTTCAATTGCAGCTGGTCAGCTGAAGTCATCAAACTATTTAGTTGTGTTTGCAAACCAATAACCGTTTCAGATAGTAAAACTATATCGTCAGCAAACAATAAGATAAACAGTTCCATATAATCTACAGTAAACCTAGCACCATGTCTTCCGTTATTTATTACTTCTAGTGCTAACTCGTTTATAAAATAAAGAGAACAAAATAGGGCTGCAGACGTCACCTTGTTTTACACCTCTAGTACAATTTATATAATCTGTGAGTTTTGCACCACATCGAATTCTTGTTTTGACAACATTATACATGCTTCTAACACATTTAAAGAGTCTTTCCCGTAATCCCGTTTTTGAATAGGACAGGCCACAATAAATCTCTGTTGATTGAATCAAACGCCTTTTCAAAGTCAATAAATGCTACGTACAATTTGCATTTGCGATTGAGGGAAAACTGTTTCTGGATTAGAGCCATGAGAGTAAACATGATCAATAGTTGAATATCCATGTTTAAAACCTGCTTGATATTCACCAGTTATATTATTTTCCTCCACATAATCTTGTAGTCTTTGATTGATAATGGCGCTGAATACTTTACTACTTATATCTGACAGAGAGACACCTCTATAATTATTAGTATTATTTACATTACCCTTCTTATAAAGCGGAAGGGTCACAGACTCACACCAGCTTTCAGGAAAAATACCCCTTTCAAATAATGCATTAAAGAATTTCACAAAAAAAAATCAACAACTTTTTCACAAGGAGTTTTCAAAAACTCTCCGATTATTCCATCAGGTCCAGCAGCTTTTCGTTTTTTAACTTTACTAAGCGCTAACAGAACTTCTTCACGAGAAATTGGGCGATTCATATATTCATTATCAACTTCCGGAAAGTTATCACTACCACTACATGATAAACCTTTATCCAACAAAAAACTTTAAAGTGCTGAAACCACCACTTATCTAAAGGTATGTTATTTTTTTTTTGGTTGTTTCTTTTTAATACGAAATATTGGACATACACGTCCAAAATTCTTTTTGGTTAGTAATTGAAGCCAATAATTTGTCTAGTGTATTCCTATTGAATTGTTTTTTTTCTTCATTTCTAAAAACTTTTTGTATTCTCTTCTAGCCTTTGTGTATCTATTACTGTCTTCTTTAAGTTTATCTCCCCTGACATCATTTCCGACACAAGAATCATATTGCTTTGATGATCTTCGAAATGTTCTTAGTAATCTGCGCAGTTGAGTTCTATTGTTTTTTTGCAGTCCTCATCAAACCAACCCTGCTTACGACTGTCCAAATCCAAATTCATAGTTTTCTTCATGCATGCAGCACACTCTTCAATACATTTATTAAACATATCCAGTGCATCATTGACGTTCACGTCGATAAGTTCAAGGGCAGCTTGTAATTTCTCGTGGACTTCTTTCTCGCATAGATTCCTGTAAAATATACTACTGTATTCGTCACACACACACAAATTTTTGAATCACATGCACACCATCGCTATCGCTATTTTCGGTCTTATATACATTATCATGGCAAAAAGCAATGCAATATTCAATGGGAAAATGATCAGATTCGAATCGTTCAGCAACAATCAATTCAGACACCTCAAATAATAAGTCGTAAAGATTACTGGACATAATAAATATAGTCATTCACACTGCTCCCGTTTTCACATGTATATGTATAACAACCTTGCTGGTCGCCATTACATAATCCATTTAATATAATCAGATCCAACGCAGTGCACATATTTAACAAAGATTTGCCGTAGCTGTTAACACATTCATCTTGAGAATGCCGTCACAAATAACCGAATGACTTTTAAATAGAACATTGTCATGTCATAAACAGGGCGAAATGGAGAAATATTGGAGATTCTGCTGTTGAGATCACCGCATAGAATGATATAAGCATCTCCCATCTGTATCAACAAGTCTGTCAAGCACTCTTCAAGCATGATTATTCCACTGTCATAATTAAAGTGTGAATAGAAAGGAGACCCCTCCGGTGGAACATAAGCACATACATACAGTACATCATTCAGACATCCAAACAACCGTTTATCAATGACAAACGCACATATATTTTCATAGTTGATATCTAAATAACACACGAAAGGAGCTAATTCATCCCTTACAAGACATATAATTCCACCCGATCTCCTCCCTTGTTTGGTGAACTTTACAGCAGGTTTATAATATATCTGAAATCCAGGAAATAAATCAGGGTCACAGTTATCTTCAAAAGTCTCAAGAAGACAAATAAAAAAAAAAGATGTAATGTATGAAAAGAAATCATGAAATATAAACTTCGAGCGCAAGCCATTCACATTCCATGACAAGAACTTAAGAGAAAACGATTTTATATCAGCATCAAAATGCAAAGCTTTATTTACAGAAGTGGAGCTATCATCTATCATGTTGCCACAAGATAGATTTCCATATTCTCCCTCCCCACAAGATATTGGAATGTTAGGATTGTCACATGAAAACAAGGGACGACTGTCGGTTTCAAACCCAACCGGACCAACGAGTTCCAAATCCCCACGTGCCACATGTGTGGTCGTCGACGGGCTGTGTGAATCAGCTTTGGAACATTCCGGTGTAGGTGCTTTATTTGTACCCGTCTCAAATTCAATCCCAGAAACATTCATCTGAATATCGGGCCGGCCGTTTTCCTATTTTTATTTCTCTAAGTGAATCATGCACATCAAGCCCATACTTTTTACCATTAATAAATAGATGATCATACACCATGCGGACCTGTTTGCCCTCAGCCTTTGCTTTTTTCAGGTGTGGGCCCAATTTACGCCTGATATCACGTACGCCTCGAG
>JADBJO010031440.1:12500-16741 GCA_016801955.1 Conus betulinus | reverse complement strand
CATACGCATGCGCTTCGCACACGCGCGCGCACGCGACCACTCACCAAACTGCACACACTCCGCACGCTCAGTTACTCATTCACTCACTCACTCTCCTGTCTCTCTCCACCCACAGCCTATACACCGCACCTCGCCGCGATGCACGCCCGCATGCACGCACGCATGCAATGCACGCAAGCGCCGCGCACCAACGCACCACATCACACACACCGACTGACTGACTCACCGTGTCGCCAGGAATTCGATTTTTTTTTTATTTGATCAATTGGTAGTTTACTACTATACTCCGGGCTACAACACTACTAATCTACACTTCTATAGCTTACCTTGCTGCTGCTGTCACCAACTACTACTAGGACTGTCACGAATGATGAGAGATAGTACAATGTTACTGATAATAACGCTACTACACACTTATTGCTACTACTGCTGCGCTAAACCGGGGGGGCGCTGTTGCTTTTTTTTTTTCTTTTTCCGAAGGGAAAAGTCAAACATTCTATACGTGTTCATCAGGGATGAACCGCTGCTGGTTGCTAACATACCTACCACTATTGCCCCAGCTTGTTACTACGACAACGACGACTACTACTACTATAACCGCTTCTGGCAGCGCCACCTACTAACACTACGACAGTCACTAATGAAGATACAGTACAACGGGTACTGATAATACGATACTACTACTGCTACTCCCCACGTGCTGTCTGCTGCGGCTGCTGCTGTGCTGCTGCTACTGCTAAACGACTAATTATTACTAACTATTGCACCCCCTCTAAACAAACACCATTTGAGGTTTTTGAATGTAACGTACGCTCTTTCAAGTGTTCACAACACCTACCTTTTTTCCAGTTCCTCCTCTCCCCACCTCCTCCCTCCCACCCCCACTCTTCCCCCCCCCTGCCCCTGACTGGTCCATTCTGTTTCCAGAACGGATTCCCGGATTCGAACCCTTAAGTGCTGCTTCACCTTCCTGCCATCCCTGATGTTGCCCAAGGCTGATCGGCGCGGCCTGTCAACTCCTTAACATGACTTGATGTGCGTTCCGTGCCCCCCCCCCCCCCCCCCTCCTCTACCCCCTCCCCCCCCCTCTTGACCTGGGGCAATGAATGAACAGTGAACCCCCGTTAGCCATGAGGAGAACTGAAGCTTGCGGAAACCACTGGCCACCTTGGCGTACAGGTCAGGCCGAGTGCTGTTTGTATCTTCCCCGAGTAAGTGTGCGGTGGGAGAAAATCATCTGTTTGGCCGCAGTCCAGAGTCGTAAATTCCGCGTTTTGGGTGAAGTCTTTTTAATCGACTGGACATGCCGGGGCCGTCTGTGGGGTGTGCTGTAGTTGCGTTTAGACGGTGAAGCGATCCGGGTTTTGCCCGCTAAGACCCAAGTGTTATTCCTTGATCTTCCAGATTGGGCCTGCTAAGATTCGTAATGAAGGTCTGTTTTTGACTTGAAAGGGCATTTACTGTGTGGGTTTGGTGACTGAGATCATAACTGCAAGCGAATTCCGACCATTCAAATTCCTTGCCTTGAGTGATTCATGGAACCGTTCTTCCTCCAGTTGGCGGTGCTAGTTGAACCAATGTTTTGGGTTAACAGTCACACGAACAACAACATCCTCTTGGGAGGCGGTTTTGGCCTAGCAGTGATGGGAAGATGTGATTATGCAGACTTTAGCTTCTCTTGTGTGAACGAGTCTGTTTTTCAGGTTCCGTGCGCTGTTAATTGGTTGAACCTAGGGCACAATATCCTATAAATGGTTATACTAGACGCACAAGCACCCCCATGAATGGCCTGAACTAGCGCACACTAACGTAAAATGTTGAACTAGAGCACAATATCATGGTTGAACTATAGACACAATATCATGGTTGCGCTAGAGTAACCCGATCCTATAAATGGTTGAACTAGGGCACAGTAATCATGTTGAACAGGGCAAATATCATGGTTGAACTAGAGCACAGATCCTATAAATGGTTGAACTAGGCACAAATATCATGGTTGAACTAGAGCACAATATCGCTCAAATGGTTGAACTAGGGCACAATATCAGGGTTTGAACTAGGCACAAATAGCTGGTTGAACTAGGGGCACAAAATTCATGTTTGAACTATGGCACAAATATCGTGGTTGAACTATGGCACAATATCATGGTTGAACTAGGGCACAATATCATGGTTGAAACTAGGGCACAATATCATGGTTGACTAGAGTCACAATATCCTATAAATGTTTGAAACTAGAGCAAACAATATCCTATAAATGGTTGAACTAGGCACAATATCATGGTTGAACTAGAGCACAATATCATGGTTTGAACTAGGGCACAATATCATGGTTGAACTAGGGCACAAGTCATTGGTTGAACTAGAGCACAATATCCTAAAATGGTTTGAACTAGGGCCACAATATCATGGTTGAACCTAGGCACAATATCATGGTTTGAACTAGGGCCAATAATATGGTTGAACTAGAGCACAATTACTCCGTAAATGGTTGAACTAGGGCACAATATCATGGTTGAACTAGGCACAATATCAATGGGTTGAACTAGAGCACAATATCAGGGTTGATGTAGGGCACAATATCGACCTTCATATCATGGAAAGCAAAGTTGAACTAGGCATATCTATAAATGGTTGAACTAGAGACAATCCTATAATTGGTTGAACTAGGTCACAATATCATGGTTGAACTAGGGCACAAATCTTAATGTTGAACTACTAGAGCACAATATCATGGTTGACTAGGGCACAATATCATGTTTAAACTAGGGCACAATATCAATGGTTGAACTAGGGGGGGGTGTATCATGGTTGAACTAGAGCACAGTATCTACTTCGCTTTTATTGCAGGCTTCGCCTGAGGATTGAAGAGCGTGATTCAGTGAGAGGATCAACGAAGAGAGAGAGCGATGGTTGGCGAGAGAGATAGAGAGAGAGAGGCGAGAGTCATCAAACCAACCAATCTTCCAGGGATTATGCACTGATAATAGGAAAGAGATGTGGAGATGCGGTGTGTGTGTGTGTGTGTGTGTGTGTGTGTGTGGGTGTGTGTGGGTACGTGTGTGTGTGTTCCGTGGTGTGGTGTGTGTGTGTGTGTGGTGTGTGTGTGTGTGTGTGTGGTACGGTTGTGTGTGTGTGTGTGTCCATGTGTGTGTTGTGGGGGGGGGGGGGGGGGGGTGGGCGAGCGTGCGTGCTCTCTCTCTCTCGTCAGCTCTCTCTCTCTCTCTCTCTCTCTCTCTCTCTCTCTCTCTCTCCCCACCCCCTCTCTCTCCCTCTCTCTGAGAGCCACATCGTCTTTTTCCTCTCTCGCTGATTATGTCTTTTATGTATTAATTTTCTTTCCGTGGTCAATTTTCTCAATTTCGCTCCGTTTTTACTATCTACTACACACAACGACGAGGTGTTCCGCCCCCTACTTCAGCGCGTGTTACTGTGACCGGGGGCCCTTGGGGCCACGCCCCGACGGCTGAGTGTTTGGCAGGTGTGCCTTCACGGCACGCGCTCTGTGGCCCGCCACTGGAGCGTTTAGTGTGTGTGTGCTGTGCTCTGTGTGGTGTGTGTGTGTGTGTGGTGTGTGTGGTGTGTGTGACTCCAGGGACTGTAGGAGGGGTCAGTCATGCGTCGGGGGAAGGGGGGGGGGGGGGGGGGGGGGGCTAGGCCTACCCCAAGGCCCTTGGAATTTCAGGTCAGGACCTTCGCGGTGTACAATTTCACGTTCAGTCTCGTCTGTTCTCGTTCGTTCGTGTGTGTGTGTGTGTGTGTGTGTGTGTGTGTGTGTGTGGTGTGTGTAAGTGTGTGTGGTGTGTGTGTGTGTGTGTGTGTGTGTGTGTGTGTGTGTGTGTGTAAGCAATGTTTATCTTCTTTTTGTATAGCATAGTTTCATAGTATAGAACTGACTGCTCTTGCGTCCCCCCTCCCCCCTCCCCTCCTCACGTTGTTCCCTTCTTTACTACTACCTTAACCATGATCCATGTCTCAGGGAATTAATGTATTAATGTTTGGCGGAATCAAACCAGTGGCTGGACTACGTTCATGTTTGAGGGTTCGAACATTTCGGGGCTTACGGAGTTTGTCAGAACGGGCACACTCACACTCACACACACACACACACACACACGCACGCACGCCGCACGCAGCACGCACGCACACACATACACACACACACGCGCGCGCGCGCTGCGCGCGCACACACACACACACACCACACACAGTCACACACACAGACACACACACACATTTAC
>JADBJO010031439.1:0-16741 GCA_016801955.1 Conus betulinus | reverse complement strand
TTCAGCTGAAACATTTTTTTCTTTTACGATGTAATATACAAAATTGCCATCAAAAGAATAAAGTAGAATGTTCTCAAATTTTAAAAGAGCATTGTTTCCAAAATGAGACTCGATGATGTCTTGTTTTACAATGTTACATTGTTGCACCTGTCTTTAATGCCTTCTCTAACTGTTCCAGAAAATAGTTCAGCCAGCCGCCCGCATCTTCAAAACCTCATTACAAATATGTGGCATAAATGAACGGCGAGACGATTATCAATGTCATTTATGATGTGTTATGGATTTTATTCTGTTCCATTTTCGGTAAACACAGTACGCGTTCCTATTGGAAGAAACTGCTTTCATTTAAAAAAAAAAAAATGAATGATGATGAAAAACAATTTTTTGACTCTAAGAAGTTCCCACAGGTGCAAGGTTGCTGACTAGCGCGGTTCTTGGTTCTCACCGAAGACATTGTTTCGTCCACCAGGGGCTGTGTAGTGGTTCGTCTTTGTTGTCATGCAAACAGAACAGACTCACCAGGCGATTGTCCCTGGCTGTCAGTGATAATAGTTTTAGGGCGCTGTCATCCCTCCCTCCCCTGCCCCTCTCTCTCTCCCTCCCTCCCCACACCCCTACCCCTGATCATCCATGTATTCAGTGTTTATAGACCGCTCGTTTCCCTGCACTCCACGGCCAACAAGAAAAGATGGCCAGCCGCAAAGGCGGAGTGGTTAGCGTCGCGATCTCCCGGTTGGGGAGGTTGAGAGTTTCACTCCCATGGGGACATCCAATTTCACCTATTCCAGTTTCACCTATTCCAGTTTCACCTGTGGTCTCAGGAAGGCCAATTTCACCTACTGTGATGTATCATAAGGGTTACTTTCACCTACAGTGGTTTTCTGCGCTATACGAGGGACCGACGGACAGCCTACCAACTCATCAAGCATACCAACGCATTAAACAAAGAAGTGACCATCCAGAATTAATTTTCGCCCCCCTCCCCCCCTCTGTTTGTGCTGATAAATTTATGCTCCATGCTTGCAGAGAAGACAAATGAACCAGTATGTACGAGTCGGTGAAGGGACTGAGTAAATTTCGCATTTCAAACACTTTACAAAAGTAAGAGTCAGTGAAGTTATGAGAAAAGACTGAGTCAATTTCACATTGAAGTTATGAGAAAAGACTGAGTCAATTTCACATTGAAAATATAAAAAGTGGGCAAGACATGCAGAGTGAGAACAAGAAAAATACAGTCCACAGGTCCACAGGTCGTAGGTGAAATTTGACGGCTTGCCAACCCAAGGTAGGTGAAATTGGACTTTTGGCAAATTCTGTAAAAAAAAAAAAAAAAAAAGGGGGGGGGGGGAACAACTGAGTAGGTGAAACTGCACGGGTCAGGGGCAGCCCATCTTGCTAATTTGAAAAGCAAAGCGTAGGTGAAACTGGAATGGGTGAAATTGGACGCCCCCATTCCATCAGAGCCATGTGACCCGACTGGCTCCTACCCTGGGTGAGTTTTGCCACAGGCTCAGCTGAGAGGACTGGACATCACAGTCGAGTTTCAACCACTAAATGGATGCAGCTCAGAGAGTTTTGCTCAAATTTCCTGACCAACACTGCGGGTGTGTGTCTGTATCTCTCGGGCTTGGTTGGCGCTGGGATGTAGAGTACACCCCTGTTATGCAGTCTCCGGCCGGAATGGAAATCCATGCCACCATCTTCATCATCCTCATCATTCTCATCGATCAGCATTAAAAAGAAGAAGAAGAAGAGGAAGAAGAAGAAGAAAATGGAAAAGATGGTCTCTACCCTAAACTACTTTACGTTATTGTATAGGTTTCTCTCTACCCTTTGTAAATTGTTTCCATATTCTTGTTGATACGGGTTATTCTCTCATGTTTGTAAATTGTTTACATATTCTTGTTGATGACGTGATTGCTGCTTCCTCTCCTTACCTCCCATATTTTATGTTATTCATTTGATTTTTCTGCTACTTTGTTTGTTTTGGGGGCTTTTGTTTGTTTTTTCTTTTTTCTTTTTCAGTGTTTCCTTAAAAAATCCTAAACACGAAGTGAAATACTTAGTATATTGAGAATGTATTTAACCGCAAATGTATTGTATATTTGAGCACAGTATAAGCCTAGGGCTTGTTGTTGCTCATTCGTCCTGACAATTATAAAGGTATTCTGTTTACTTGTTTCTGAAATAAAAGTTATTTAAACCAAGAAAAGAAGAAAAGAAAAGAAAAAAGAAAAAACGTCTCAAATTCTGTGGCCCTTCTTGCCCTGCTATCATGGTGACCTCAGTTTCGATATCCTCTCCACGTTTATGGCCTTTCGTTGGTTCCGTTGGGGCCACCTGTATCGGCAAGTCATGGGGGTTGTCGGTGGAAGGATGTGGAGGTGCCCTCCGGAGGGAGAGCTCACTCACGCCGGCTCCGCGACTAAGGAATTATTGTCGTCTGTAGGGGAAACTAGTCGGTGGTGTCCTGTGTATGTTGGATCAGAACAGGCACCACTGAACACCACCGAAGTGACTGGGCAGCAGTGCAGTGTTTCCTACGGTGGGTTGCTTCTTTGCGACTCGACATAAGGCGTGCACTGTCGATTGCCGGTGCCGGGGCTGTGGCGGGCCGGGCTGGGTTGTGGCTGTGGACGAGGGGTTCGAAATGAAATGAGCAGTGTGGGTGCAGTACCATTCAGGTGGCACAGAAAAGAGGACAGAAAAAAAGACGCGAAAAATTAAGGGAAAAGAAGGTGGAGGTGTACACCACCACAACACCTACAGCAACAAAGAACACAAATGAAAAAAAAAAAATGTGAAAACAAATAGAAAGAAAAGCTTTAAACAAAAATTAGACCTGGCGAGCACCTTACAAGCCGCTCAAGTCATTTCTCTGCATCCGTTTATAGTTCTGGTGGTCTGGGTGTGGCAGCAGGTTGTGTTGCTTTCAGTTGTGGTGGAACATCACTGGATTTTCATCCGACTTTTTAAAGCTCTTTGATGTAGTGTTGTTCGAAGTGGTGAGCACTCTCGGTGTTCACTAGGAAGACTGCTGGGGGTTGTTGTTGTTGTTGTTTGTTTTGTCGATGAGCGCTGCCTTGATTCAACATACGTCTGAACTCGACAACAAAAACAAGAACAACATGCAAACACTTACACACACACACACACAAACACACACACACACACACACACACACACACACAGAGAGAGAGAGAGAGAGAGAGAGAGGAGAGAGAGAGAGAGAGAGAGAGAGAGAAGGCATGGCAGCTTCCTCGATGTCAAGGAAAAAAAAAAGGAGAAAGAAATAAAATGAAAATGAAATGAAACTGAAGATAGGGAGAAACTAGATGCAAAAATCATCCAAAGACTCGATGTACTGATAGGGAAAAGCACCCTGGAACACAAAAGTAGCTACATATGGGGATATGTGCATGCCGCATGTAGAGACGCCTATGGAGCAACACTACCCAAAGAGAAAACACCTCCAAAGAAATCCAGACGCCAAGAAGAGATGGACAAGATCAGGGTCAACAAAAAAAAAAAAAAAAAAAAAAAACTCAAGAAGCAAATGAGACCGCACTGTTAGTTGAAAAACAAGGCGAGGAAAATTTCTGGAAAGGCTTGAAAGCAAAAACACAGCGCCCTCAGCAAAGCGGTATCTGCGAGGAAGAGGAAGAGCAAAAAGAAGAGGGCCAAGAGCGCTTCTTCAGAGACCCCTTCCAGTTTGTCAGAACACTGTTTGAGCAGCCGAAATCTGGGACCCTAAGTGTGGAAAAAGGAGTTCATGAGCAGCATCTGAGAGGAAAACATACTCTTAACTCACGGAGCAAAGCAGCTCTTGACATTCAAGGTCTGGCGTGGCCAACCAACCCTGAGGAACAGTTCAATGACAAGCCACCCACGTTGGCGGAAATCAAGAAGGTGGTCGACAAAGCCAGAGCCAAATCATCACCAGAGCAAAACGGAATACCTTACCAGCTGTACAAGAAATGCCCAAAGGTGCTGCAGTGGCTCCAAAGATTGGGCAGATGGCACCAATTCAGAATGATGTCAGAATATTATATCTTGTGCATTGAGAAAAAGAGATGAAAAACATTTTTCTTGATACGTGCACATATGTATGTATTAATGTTAGTGTGTATGTATGTATACGTATATTGAAATAAAATTGCTACAGCTATTTTGTAATTGATTTCAAGGGAGACAAAAAATTCTTGGGCTTGAATTGTTCCCCTTAGTTAAATCTTACCCCACTGTTGGGCTACTGTCAGACATGTGGCGAATATTAAAATCAGATAGATATGCGACAGTTGGGGGGATTTCACCTCTGTGTGTGTGTGTGTGTGTGTGTGTGTGTGTGTGTGTGTGTGTGTGTTGTGTGTGTGTGTTTGCGTGTGTGCTCGCGCGCGCGCGCGCGTAATGACAAGTGTCAGCTAATATTTTGTTATTGTTTCCATGTGTTGTAAGGATTTTTTTTTTTTCAAAATTCATCTACCCCCACTCTGACATCAGTTTTGTGCAGTTTTTAACCACTGACAATAATAAGCTTACACTTTCGTTTCTGGGAACTCCCCCTCCTTTTGACAGTTCAAATTCACAGTTATTGTATATTGTGGCCTGACAAGCGCCTTCATGTCATTCAGCTCAGTGGCTTTTTAGGATGTATCAGCCAAAAGACAAATCCCTGCACGAAAGTGCCGCTTCAGAGGTGTCACTGCGCTGTTGAAAATGCTCCTGGCTTGTTCAATACCCAGGCCAATGAGCGCCCGCTGTGGTTGAAGTTGGACTCAACGGGGACTGTCCCACTGTAGCCCTAGCGGGCGGTCACTTCTTTGAACAGCCTAGAACTAAGGTGGGTAAAGCGAATTTGGCGGGGAAAACCCCTGTATCAATTCAAAATGGCGCCGGGAAGATTGTGTTACGAAGATTCAGATCTGAAAAAGAAATCGGGAAGACCAACAAGATACGTTTTCTCAAGTGGTAAGTATACCATTTCTACTGAGGAAAATACATTTTCTCCCTTGTCTCATCAAAAAGGCGCTGTTTCTGGCTGGCTTTATCTCGTCGGTTTGCAAGACTAGTTTGAGCTGTGAAAGTGCTTCTGATAGTATTTTTAGAAATGTGTTGGGCTCCTGTAAGTGTGAAAAGACCAGAAGATGCATCTTCTGAGATTCAGACATGATTTTTTTCCCCTGCTTTTCAGGGGATTTCCTCAGTTGTTGGATTTTTATTTACTTATTGCTCATTTATCTGTTTATATAATTTTTTACTTTTTTATTTATCATTTCATTTTTTCTTTGGGGAGAGGGTGGCGTCAACTGGAAAATGAAAACGGTCTGCCAGAAGACGAGAGGGGAGATGAAGAAGAAAAACCGAATACAGCATGGTACAGTACGTCAAACCTCGACCCTCCCTCTTCTTCCTTCGCTCCCTCTAACCACTTAACTCCTCCTCCCACCCTGTCCGATACACCGCCTCCCTCCACTGACGCATGCTGAACCTGTTGAAGACTTGGGGGGCTGGTTTAGCGGGCACGCGCTCGTCTGTCTGACTGACAAAGGCCGATCACTGCGTGCCGCTTGTGCTCCACTCTCATGTCACCCTTTCCCTCTCTCTCTCTCCCTTCCCTTCTGCACATGCCAACACACAGGGAATTTCTGCTGCCAGTCGCTGACACGTATTCATCACCCCCACCGCCGCCGTCAGTGACACCACTGTCACTGTCACCAGAGTTGGTGATATCCCTGAAGAAAGATCGCTATGTCGCTATGTGTGTGTGTGTGTGTGTGTGTGTAAAACCTTTCAACTGCAAACAAAGACTTCATAAAATAACAGACGGTTTCTTGATTACACAAAAGTAAAAGTAGCCTACACGCGTTGGATTTGCCATACCAATAAACGTTAATGTATTACAGAATTAAGAAAAGCAAAAACTTCGTTCCATCTTAATTTGGCTGAATTGTTTACTAAGTCGATCAATGAAGGAATGGATGCCGTGTAGGGTACACAAGGGAAGAGAATCTTTACGATGAATTGGGTAATCGGGTGAGGCCAGGAGGGTGGCATGATAGGTAAGCGGTGAAGACTACACACACACACAGAGAGAGAGAGAGAGAGAGAGAGAGAGAGAGAGAGAGAGGGTGCACCGGCGTGCACTCGGCCATACACACATGTGCACTCGGTCACACATGCATGCATACGCTCATAGTACATCACACACGGCGGCTACCTCTCGCTGGGCACTGGCAGGGCAGACAAACCACTGGCAGTTTTCGGAAAATCTCGCACTGCAAGGTAGTTCGCGCCAAAAGATTATCATTATTATTATTATTATTACTGTTATTATTATCATACTTACATAGCGCCTATCCTTGGCTAGAAAACAAGCTCTAAGCGCTTTACAACCCCCACCCGTTACACAATGGGCTGCCTACTTGGGTGGTGCCGACTGAAGAGCTGCCAGCTGGCGCTTTATTCAGTCGTTTCCCGTGTCATCCAGTCTATACCGTTCACGCAAGTTTCCTTACTTTCTTCATGCTTTCCATTTCTCACGCAGGGTGCATGCTATGTGTAACGTGTCATCCATACCAACGGCCAAACTGGTCTTCTGTACCAAAAGTTGGTGATGGGATTTTACATGTGTGCTAATTGTTATGGGTGCGTTCACACACGAAAACTCGGTTTACAGTCTCATTCGAAGGACTGTATGGGAAATGCAGTCAGAACCATGTTAACTCCGAGGGAAAAATCCCCCGGTACCGAAACGGCCCGGCGGAGATTCGAACCCGCAACCCCAGTAATCACCAAGATTGCGAGTCTGGTGCTCTACCACCGAGCTGTTCCGACCCCCTTCTATAATTCCTATTTTTACCGTTTGCTCTTTTTTGAAATGTAAAGCGCTGTTGAACATTTTATGGAATATGCGCTATGAAAATAAACATTATTATTATCATTAACTCATGTGTGTGTGTGTGTGTGTGTGTGTGTGTGTGTGTGTGTGTGTGTGTGTGTTTCCTCATTCTCTCTTGCTTTCTACCAAATCATGATGCGCATGATTTTGGCGGTGTCGGCGGCGCACCTGGCCTGTTATGTCCGAGGGTTGGGGAGATGGTGGCCGATCACGGGCCTCTTAAATGTCTTGACTTGTGCTGCGGTCAGCTGGTCAGCAACTCCGACCACGTTGTCCTGTAGTGTTTGCTGCATGTCTCTGTTGGTAATCATCGGCTTTTTGTCACTCCACCTGTCACACTTTCCTGTCATGGGTCTGTGGTGATCTGGGGAATGTCTCATCCGACGGGAGCGTGCAATGTCATCAGTCCAATTTAGTGTTTATATTCCTCAAGACTGTTTGACACGTCTGTTCTTGCACATACATCGCACATTCTCCCGTCACTTCCGGGGCATCCCCCAAAGTGTAGATGATCGTGTTATAAAAGTCTGATGTTGCTGTTGTTGACGATTGTTGACGATAGTTGATGGCGGATGAAGGGGAGTGCCCTTGTTGTTGAGTGTAGGTAATTGTTGATGGCAATTGTGGTGGTGATGGTGGAGATGATGATTGTGACCAAGCACATTTTGGGTTGTTCAGTGCTTGGCATCAGACTGTACACATAATTGTTTAGAAATGTTAAACTACTTTCTGACCGTACACATAAAACTATGGGAACAAAATGGTTTTTAGGTTATGGTAACATGTTCTTTTTGACCACACATGTACAATTGTAGTGCAATGTTCTTACCGTGCACATGAAATGTTTGTAACAAGACTTCTGTGACAGAGCACATGAAATTGTAGTGAAATGAATACTTTCTGACTTAACAACAAAGGTGTAGTGACATAGACGAACTGGAAATAATGGAAAGTTTCATACTCTTGAGAGAAGGTAAACACATAATTATGGACATGAGCATGTCGGTAAATGAAAGTGTGATAAGGCGTTATTGTGTTGTTCTCATCCCAAACGATCACTGTGTAGATGTGGTGGAGGGTGGGGGGTGGGGTGGATAATGGGGAACGAGATATGGTACCATGTCAAGCAATTTCATCCATGCCTTTAAAACAATTTTCACGCTAAATGTAGACCAAAGCTGGATGTATTTTCCACAAAGTCTTGGTTCAAATAGAAAAAAGGTTATCATGTCTGAGACTGGGAAAAAAAATCGCCTATAGCGGAACATCTCTGAACAAGGCCTTCGCAGAGACTGTTATGAAGTGTTTCATACAAATATCTACTCTGTCAGAATGTTTCATAATGAGTTTCTTTCCCCATACAACTTCTCCACAAGCCGAATCTCTTAAGGGAAGCCATCTCCGACTGTGTGACGAAACAAGAACACGATTTATGAACAATACTCGACCAATTCGTACTATCTTTAATAAATGAATAGTTGTAGATAAGTAAATGAGTAGTTTAAATAATAAGTAAATGAAAAGTTTAATCAATAAAGAAGTTTGGCAAGCAGTTCTTCCGTCTTCGAGACAATGATTTGTCAAAGATTCAATTTTTTCTTCTTAAGTGTGGACATTAGAGCTGGAATGGGGATGTTGGAAGAAATGAGACATGAAGGAAAAAGGCGTTTAAGAGTGCAGGATAATTTAAAATAGGCACATGTGGAGACCATTAACATCTGCCTTCAAAAGACAGAACATGTTTAACACACACCAAAGACTATGCGGTATGCTATCCGCTCGGCAATTGTCGCCCCTTAACACAGAAAAAAGCATCTCGGTGGTTCACCCGGCAATTGTCACCCCTCACAACAGTATAGTTCCTGATATTGTTCGAATGTTCCGAGTTCTGGGTATTCCATTATTGAACTTTAGGACAGTAAAGAACTCGAGAATCCAGAGTTGTTGCCCCTTGGATTAGTTCAGTGCTGTAGATCGAGAATCCAGTGTTATAAAGCTCTATTCTAGCTACTAAAGACAGCTTAATGTCTAGGAACTTGGCTGTCACACCTTTCTTTTCTTCTTTTTTGTTGTTGTTGTTGTTGTTATTGTGTTGTTGTTTCTTTGCTTCTTCATTTCTCGTTCCTAAACTAAATGATGTTAACCATTGTTAGATTTTGCTCATCTGTTTCATTCCACTATCAGAGTAGTAGCCACATTCCGTCTTCGGGGCGTATTGCCGCCCATTTAGACAGTACAGGCCGAGAGTCCTGTTTCGCTTTGTTTTCTTTCGGTTTTGGATCAGTCATGGCCTCCCCTATTACAGCATTTTGCTGAGAACAAGAGAATTATATATATATATAATATATATATATATATCAAGAATACTACTAAAACGCCTAATAAAATTCTGAAAGTGCTCAACCCCTTGGGGAGCAACATCTGTTAAAAAATAGGATGTTAAAAGGAAGTTTTAAAATCAAACAGATCTGTTTCGAGCGCTGGCTCTCCTCAGGATGGTTTTGGGTCGCCTACTGCCGGTGTTATATGGCTAATGTCACTGTTTGCACGTGCGGATTGGCTGCACGTGTTGTTCGGTTTTTCGGGTGTTTACAGTTCAGGGTGCGCGTTTGTGACAACGATTTCCATTTGTGCCTGCAGTTGTTTACTATTTCTACTTTAGTATTTAGGGTGCTAAGTATGGTTTGCATAGTATTAACCATTTTTCTGTTGTGGTTTTTGTATTTTTCTTTGTTGAATGACTGTGGTTTTGCATATCTGGTTTTGAAGTGATTTTCAGTGATCCCTATGTATGTTTCTTTTTCATTTTCTGATGTCACAGTGGCTTGGTATACAATGTTGTTATAGAGGATTTTTGTTGCTTAAGGGACACTGTTCTTTTGTAGTACAATTGCAGGATTTCCTTTCTTCACACCTTCTTTGCTGTGTTGCTTTTCATTTTGTTGGATGAATCAATTATATTTTTAAGGTTAGGCATGCATGAATATGATAGTTTTGATGGTGTTCTTGTTGAATATTTTGGACAATTTGTGTTCTTTTGGGAAGGATGCTGTCAAAATTTTGAAAAATTCTTTCCCTACGTTTGTTTTTACTCGTCCATCATATGGAGGGTTGTACCATGTGATTTTCCTTTTCCTGCTTTTTTTGTTTTTGTTCATGTTGTTATCTGGGTTGTATTGTAGTTTGTAGCTGTAACCACTTTTTTGCTTGATGTTTACATAAATGGGTGTGTCATTAGGTTTCTTGTATGGTTTATATATGTAGTTGTTGAGGTCAAGTGTTATGTCTAAGTAGTTCACTACCTTTTTGTTTGCTTCGATGGTGATTTTTAAGTTATGGTTTTGGAAAATTTTGCATAGTTCTTTTTCTTGTTTTCGATGGTTCTTGGATTGTTGTTTAGCGCGGCGAGGCCGTCGTCTCTGTATAGTCCGAACTTGCTTTCCGAGTTGTTTTTGGATGTTGGATAGCATAAACAGTCCGACCAGTTCGCATGTTTCGGCACCGTCATACGATCCCATGGTCACATCAAATGTTGAGTTTTTATTCGTTTTCTTGATCCATGTTTCATTTCTGCTGTCCATTTCTGACCCTGTTATGTCTGTGTGTTTATTAGCAAATTTCAGAGCTTTAGTGAGTAGCTCTTCATCTATGGATGGGTAGAAGTCTACTATGTCGAATGTGATGAATACTGTGTTCTTCTGTTTGTTAAGATTTTTGAACCATTGGATAACTCAAACGATGGCGGGTCACCTTGAACTTCACAGTGTACCAATAGGTACAATCAGCTCCTAAACACACACACAGGGCAGAACAGTTCCTTGTCATGAATGAGCTCATCATTCCCCAGGAAAAAAGATTCGATAGTTCTTTGACTGGATCAAGTCGCACGCTCGTACCATTGCCGACGAAGGCGTAGTACACACACACAACCAGGGTCAGACACAGACAGTGTGGCGCCCGCTTAACTGTCATAATGTATTGTAATGGTTAGCCCAAGCTCTTCGGGTCTTATGAAACCATGCTGGAGTCTGAAGACAATGATATCTCTTTTCCCCAGGAAAATTACTATCATTTCATGAAGAAAATAACGAAAAGCGAGGAAAAAGGTGCTATGCTGAACTCACAATATTTTCCTTTGGATCACATCTGTTTCCCTCAGGATCACATTCGTTGTCCCTATTTTCCTTAGGATAATCATTGTTTTCTCTGTTTTTTACTAGGGATTCACACAGTCATTTTCTGTATTTTCACTTTGACTTATAATGGTTTTCCCTGTTTTTACCAGGGATCACAGTTGTTTTCTGTATTTCACTTTGACTTATAATGGTTTTCCCTGTTTTACTAGGGATCACAGATATTCTCTGTATTTCTTTTTTTTTCTTTCTTCTTCTTCTTTTTTTTGCTACTTTTGTCAGCCCGTTCGTTTGAAGAAAATCCAAGATGTGAAGGAACCCAGCAGAAGGAAACGTTGGTCCCTTTTAAAGTTAAGATATGAATTAATTGACTGATTTCTAAGATAATTTTGGTCTTTTTCTGTAATCTGATGATCTTAAAGCATAGAGTACCGATTGAGAATCTACACAAAATAAGATTTGAAAGAGGTGTGTGTGTGTGTGTGTGTGTGTGTGTGTGTGTGTGTGTGTGTGTGCGCGCGCGCGCGCGGGCACTTGTTTGTTTGTTGTGTGTGTGTGTGTGTGTGTGTGTGTGTGTGTGTGTGTGTGGTTATACTGTAACCAATGTACTTCAAAAAATATAACAATACGCTCCATTAATCACCAATGAAAATGAACCCATAGAATAATGTGACCATAGTCCTGTCTGAGACCGTGCATGGCATTCAAGAACTGTCATCTGAAAAAAATATATGTAATTTTTTCTGCAAATTATCAATGTTGTTCATAAGTAAATACAGATACGGTTGTTACAGATTGTATTGAAGGCGTTTTCATAAATGCTACTAGTTCGTTTAATATTGCAAAATGTTTACTTCATAGTCCTGTAGGACATTTGTTATAGACTAGGACATTTTGTTTTTGTAGACTAGTTGATTGTAATTGTTGTTAATGCAATTGCAAAATGTTTACTTCATAGTCCTGTAGGACATTTGTTATAGACTAGGACATTTGTTATAGACTAGTTGATTTCCCCTCATTTTTCTGACTTTCCCCCTCCCCTTATCAAAGAGACAAAAGACATACACACACAATACGGTCCCCCTACCGTCCTCCTCCCGATCCCTTCCTCCCCCCTCCCCTCCACCCCGTCTAATATCACCATGTGGATAGACGTCAAATTGAAAACAACAACAACAACTTGCCCCCCTTCCCCCACCCCCACCCCTTTTTTTCTTTTTTTTTTTTCTCCCTTGTTGATGACATCACATATTATGATGTCATGCCAAAACTTGCATAATATATGTATGACGTCAATTCTTTGCTCTGACCAGTTGCCAAAGATGGACATTCACGTAGTTGTATTTTTTTTTTTTTTACTTGAAAAAGGCCACGTGGCCGAAAATTAGAAGAGTGGCATTGTGATTTTCTACTATATTGTTTTTGTATGAGTTGCCATTTTTTTGAAAAACAAACATGCACTTCATGTCGCAGGAAATCGTCAGTGCATGGGGAAGAAATAAAAATGATAATGAATTGCCACGTTAACTTCCAAGGTCCACCACACACCACACACACACACACACACACGCGCGCGCGCGCGCCGCGCGGGCGCGCGCGCGCAACACACACACACACACCACACACACACTCAAACGCACACACAGTTCCTGAAGTGGATTTGTCAAATTTTGAAATGTATTTCTATACCTGTCATGGTTATGCAGGAGGAATGGAAGTATACATGTGCCGTTCTAACGCAACTTTGCGACTTGTTGATTTCTCTCTTTTTTGTTTTGTTTGTTTGTTTGCTATCCTAACCTCTGTACTACCTCAGAGGCAGTGCACCCACGCCGCTCATTCCGACACCCGTTCACAGCCACAGCCCGGTTGGCCCCGCCGCAGCCCCGGCACCAGCAATCCACAGGGAGTAGTCAACGTCAAAAGGCACCCACCCACCGGAGGAGACACTGCACTGCTGCCGAGTCACTTCGGTGGTGTTCAGTGGCGCCTGTTCTGATCTAACATACGCAGGACACCACCTACTAAGCCCTCTACTGACGACAATAATTGCTTAGTCGCGGAGCCGGCGTGAGTGAGCTCTCCTTCCGGAGGGCACCAACCACGTCGTCCAACGACAGCCCCCATGGACTCGCCGATACCGGTGACCCCGCCGGAACCAAACCAAGGCCACAGAAGGTGGAGAGGACATCGAAATTGAGGTCACCATGAGAGCAGGGCATGAAGGGCCACAGAACTTGAGACTTTTTTTTTTTGCTGATCGATCGATGAGAATGATTAAGATGATGCTGACTACGGATTTCCATTTGGGTCTGAGACTACATGACAGGGCTGTACTCTACGCTTCCTTTCATAACAACATATCCCGGCGTCAACCAGGCCCGAGAGATACAGCAGGCACCTGCAGTGTTGGTGATGAAATTTGAGCAACACTCTGAGAAACGCATCCATTAAGTGGATGAAAGTGGACTGTGTGGTCCCAGGCTTCCTTCCAATTGAGTCCGCAGCAAACTCAACTCTGGGTAGGAGCCGGTCGTGGCAGAAAAAAACCACATGACTCGGACGGGATTGGAACCCACGACCTCCCAGCCAGGAGTCCGCAACGCTAACAACCAGTTCGCCACGGCGGCTGGTGACTTTGCTGATTTGTATTTTTAAGAATGACTCGGCTATGTATGGAAGAAATCCCACAGCCCTGAGTGGAATGTTGGGCTTTCCCCCCCCAGCAGACCTAAAATCTGTTGTGAGGAAGACATTACGGGATTTATTGTGCCCGCAGGAATCAAGCCGTTCCATTGTCATTTGTGCGAGTAGTCATTCACCCTCAGAATCGTCATATGACATAGTATGCATGGAAACCGGCCCTATTCATACTAATTCGCGATTACTATGGACATTTTTGTTGGGAAAAAAGGAGTCCACCTGAAGGTAAATTCCTTGTTTATTTTATTACAGGTGTTTGTGAATGTAAAGGTATGTTGATGGTAGTTTTTTTTTTTTTTTTTTTCTACCGTTGGTTTGGTTATGTGTGTTTTATCTAGAGTGAGGACAGATGGAGTACTATCTTCGTGACACAACTTTTGGTAAAGGGAAGTTGGAAGCTCCATGTCCTTAATTTGTAATTGTATTGGAAAATGTGATATACCAACTTTTTCACTGTCTATTATTGAAGTAACAAAAAAACTAGGTGTCTGTATTCAGACATGGTAAATTCATGCTGTTACTAGCGATCGTTTGCAGAATGGACCACGTATTCGTCTCACTATGACAATACAACATTCTGATCGTTATTGCTCTCAGATCTTATTCTTTCACTTACTTTTACTTTGTTTTTCATCGTTTGTTGCTCTCAGATCTTTTCTTTCGGTTACTTTTACTTTGCTTCATCGTTTGTTGCTCTCAGATCTTTTTCTTGCGGGTTACTTTTACTTTGTTTTACGTATCAATCAACCCATACGTATCAATCAACCCCAAGGTTAACTCATTCGTTTTACCTCTACTGTATTTTGTGCTTGACAACCTTCAAAAAAAAAAAGCTGAGCCAACCTTGAATAAATATGAATTGTTTGTTCATTTCTCAGTTGTCGTTCCTGTTTGCATGCACCTGACACAGGACACGTAGGCAAGCTTGGGCAAGTTTTGTTGAGGATTTTTTTTTTCTGTGTGCTCGTGTCTCTGTGTGTGCTAGACGACTTAGTGTCGTAAGGATTATTAGCGTCACATATGCGTAATTGTCTGACATGGGGGTACGAGTTATAGTTCTTGATTGCGATTAATGTTCCCCATCTCATTTCAGAATTCTCCAAACAAACAAAATTGACCCTTTTGTTCCATCCCCCCCACTCCACCCCCCCCCCCCCCCCCCACCCCCCCCACCCCCATATCTGTCCCCCCAAACGTTCAGTAAAGAAGAATAGCATGTACAAAGGGGATAAAGTTATGCTCAGGAATTAGTGAATTTACCTGGGATGTGGGAGAAGTGAAAGGACTGATCAGTAATGAATTTACCGCAGGTGGTATGATCTGCTTCAAACGAACTGACCCCAATCAATGATTGAGACACAGCTTGAGTAGCCGCTGGAGTGCGGGAATCCGACAGATTATTGACCTGTTCTGCTGCGCTTCTTGCCGATTAGTTTAAAAATACATATGTATTGTTTCAGACTATCGAAATTCCACGAAATTCAAATTGTTCGAACCGACTAGCATGCCAACCGACTGAAATGTTGATCGTCTGGTCAGCAGTTCGATCGGCAATCTTAGGCCGTTTTACGTGAAGCCTCGGAAACCTGGAGATGTAGATGTGGTTTTGTAGCACATTTCTCTCTCTTGTTTCCCCCTTGCTATGGCCGACTCGTCAAAATGTAACGGATTTGTATAATCAAAGTGATGCGAACTTCGGATACAGGTGTGTGTGTGTGTGTGTGTGTGTGTGGTGTGTGTGTGTGTGTGTGTGTGTGTGTCTAAAATCAGGAAATGTTTTTTGTTGGAGATCTTCACTCGGAAACGTGTATGTTTTCTTCTACTAACCAATGTGTTGGTGCGTTTTCTAACGTACGGTTTGAGCCTCCAAAAACGTTACACAAAAATAAAAATATTTTTGCTCGGAAGATGTCTTTCCATCAGCTCGTCGCTGTTACGGAAGGAGAGACAGTACATGTGTGTATACAAATAGAAAAAAAAGGAAATAACTGTGGCTGGTCCAGCCTTGCAGTGTTAGTGTAGGAAATAAAGGGGAAAGACGTGTATTAGTGTAGCTCAACAACACGGAAGTTACATTAAGTTTGCATATGTAAAGGGAAGTAAGTGTTGTTCAGACAGCTGACAAGCCAGGCAGACAGGCAGACTGTAACAAAGAGGAGGAGAGGAAGAGGAGAGGGAGGAACGAGAGTGGGAGGCAGTGAAAGATGACAACTGTGTGTCAGACAATAGGATTGTAGGAAAGAGACATCAGGACAATCTCCCCGTTTAAACCGACCAGGAACACCCCAGTCTCGAACCATGAGCCGTGCAGACCTCAGACCATAAAAAGTTCAATGCCTGTCCGCCAGGGCCAGCGCGCCCGTCAATACGAGTTAATGATTGGAATGAAACAAAGAAAACTCGAACTGACCTACAGGAGGTTGAGGCTTGTCGGGCAATTGAAAATGAACATGCTGTTGAGAAAGTTCCCAACAGGACCAGCGCATGTCGGTGTCCCTGGAGGAAAAACAAAACACAAGCAAAAAAAAAACACGCCACATTGTGTCACAGAAATCGCTCACCAGTGCGGAATGAACATAAAACCCAAACTGATTGGTCACATTAACTTAGCTTCGCAGGGTGAACAACCACACACCTTGTGTACAGGAATCGTCATCACCGGGGGAACGAAATTCCACACTCGGGGGGGGCCTAGGGGTAAACTTATCGGGGGGGGTGGGGGGGGGGGGGTGGGTGGTGGGGGGGGTGGGGAATCCACACCGCCCCACCAGCCCTAAAGTGGAATTGTCAAATTTTTTGTAAATGCCTTCTATATACCCCTCATGGCTTTATACAGAAAGATGGAAGTATAAATGTGCCATTCTAATAACGAATAATATGTCATTTCAGCGAAAATGCTAGTATAACGACGGCTACCTACCCCGTTTTTGTTTTTTTTTTCGAAAATTATAAACATCCGTTTTCTTTTGAAAAATAAACTTTTGCACTGTTAATTCGTATTTTTTCA
>JADBJO010031438.1:10000-16742 GCA_016801955.1 Conus betulinus | reverse complement strand
TGCACATCTGCCCAAAGTACACTCCGCACGTACACGCAATCACTCCTCTCACCCAAGGAGCGCCAAATGATAAACACAACACAAGAAACGAAGGAGGAAAAAGAAACAACTGCTTCCCCTACAATCAAGGAATTCATAAATATAATTGGGATGGATGCCACGAAATATCTGCCCCCCACTTCTGATCCTGTTATTCATGTATAAAAGAATGTATTATTCAACCTTTTTTCTCTTTAAAATGTAGACACGTTTATGTATGTTCTTCGTGGAAGTCACATTAGTCACATCACATTAGTGCTCTCTTCACTGTCACATTTTTGTGTAACGTGCTGTCGTATTTCAACAAAGTAATGTCAAACACTGAACTTGCACAGAAAAGAAAAGAAAAAAAAAGAAAGAAAATAGACGAAACGTATTTTCAACTAAAACTATCTGTCTGCTCACTCAATATAACACACCTCAAATATACGAAGTGTCTAACAGATACTCAAATAAATGAAGCTTATAATCTGTATCTTACAACACCCAAACAATCAAAATTCCTCAACTGACTATAAGCCTCACACTTATCTCAACAGCAGTGTAGCGGTATTGTGACAGACTGGCCCTCAGACTCCGGGCTCCCCAGACAGGGGGCTCCCGGGAAGGTCCATGGAGCATTCCATCGCCCTTCAGGACTCGCGTGTCGTCGTTCAGTACCGGGTCCTGAGGATGGCGAAGCAGCGCCCTTCCCTTAATGGAGAGGAAGACGTCCAGAAGCAGGTGACGTGACCTGTGTCCCCACTACTGCAACGATGTGGTGTTGGCGGTTGAACCAGTGAAGGCCCTTTTATTAAACAGCATAGTTCACAGGATGGAGCCATGGTGGTGGTGAACTCCTTTAATGGGACTCTCTCTCTCTCTCTCTCTCTCTCTCTCTCTCTCTCTCTCTCTCTCTCTCTCTGCAAGAAGGAGAGCCTGCAACGTTGCTGGGACAGTAAGTTGATATCGGATTGGATTTAAAAGGTTTTAAACTTTTAAAGTTATAACCCTTCGTTATGTTCTACAAGAGACTTAAAAACTCACATAGCCAGTACAGTCGTTACTGTATAAGTAATCAAAACAATCGAACGATCAAACTCTCCGGTTTTAAACCCACCCACGTGTCATTTTCGACGGATCAGAAGTCTCGTGCACAGATTTCGCCTGAATGCCCTTCGTACTAAGTTCAGCAAAAATGCAAAATGTCCGTGCGGAAAAAAACAGCTATCGGTTCTACACGTATTTTTACGCTGTCAGAAAACAGAAGAACTTGTTTTCAAAACCGCTGGGAAATCAAATCTTGATAACAACCCCATCTTTTTATGAAATATTGAATAACAGTTCACTTATTGATACGTTAGCAGAATGTTTAATGGACAGCCCTGTTGGCATGCTTCTTTGATCAGTACTCATCACATAATTCCATTTTCGGTACTTAACTACGGAAACTTCCATTTATGTTAAATACTTTGTCAGTTAATTTCTCCCTCACTCCCATCTCCTAATGGAAAAAGAAAAGACGGCACCAAAAAAGGCGTGGGCATTAAAAACCCAAAGCAAAGATGTGCTCGGACCGTTTGAACGCCAGGACCAGGCCCAGAGCGAAGACGACGGAAACAAAAGATATCAGCACCCAGACGGAGGTCAGTGAGTCTGTTTCGTCTATGATTCAATCGCTTTTCGAGCGCATTGACAGTTTAGAAAAGACCGTGAAAGTCCAGACCGACGCGATTAAAAACTTAGCGCCGAGTCTTGTCTTACAAAAAGAACTAAAGAAGACCGACACATGCCCCTCAGTTGAACTCCCTAGCTCCCATACGAAGCCGGGAAAAAACTTTCGCGGATGCTGTAAGAACTGCTCCACTGACCCCTGCACCAAAAACATCGGGCAGAACAACGATAAAGCAGAAAGAAAAAAAAAAACAAAACGAAACAGAACAAAAGCAAATTAGAGAGCTGAAAACTGACGTCAATGATAGCAAGTCCACGCGTGACGTCAAAGCGGAAAAGAATGTTCGAAAGCGTCACAATAGGGAAAAGCTCCCACAAGTCATTCTTTTGGGCGATTCTGTCTTCAGTGGTATCAAAACAAAGAGACTGGGTTGGTCCTACGACTGTACGTCCGGTCGGGTAAATGCCGTACCACTGAAGATATTCAGAAAACTTTTAAATGTACCACAGCCGTAATCGAAAAACAGGAGGGCAAGCCAGTAGATATAGACGCAGTTGTTGTTCATTGTGGTATAAATGACATCAGATCGTCAGATCCCAAAACCACGTCTCAAAAGTTCACAAAAGTAATCAAGACCATCGCTGCTGACCATCCCAACATCAAAATTGTTGTCAGCAAAATCATCCCCGTGCGTGACTCCCAACTTGATGTCAAAAGAGAACTTTTTAACGCATTTCTAAGTGAAGGGTTACAATCTATACAGAAACGTCTCTTTCATCAACCACTCTAACTCTCCACCCACGGCAAATTCATGAGGGATGACATCCACCCCAACCCCCGTGGTTCCAGCATCTTGGCGGGCAACGTGGGCCGACATCTGAGGGACATTTTCTGGGAGAGACCGCGAAGAACATCACGCCCTCCTCCTCCCATGTACCACCAGCACTGGCGTTCACCCCAACACAGCCTAGCCTCCGCAGATACCCTCCTTACCCACGATATGGAAGATCATGGAACATGTTCGAACTTCTTGAGCTTGAGGATTCCTCTAAAATCACATTTCCATAAGAAATGTTGTCTTGGCTTAGTACTTGTCTTAGCTTTGTATAAGCTTCAACAGTGCAATGACTGGCTATTGACTGTCTTTGGATTATATTTTTGAGACTTGTTGCCATCACGAAATATTGTTCTCGTTTAGTTGATTGATTAACAACCACCCCCTCCACCTACCCCACCACCCACCCCCCCCCCCCCCCCCCCCCCCCCCCCCCCCCCCACCCCCTTTTTTTTTTTTTTTTTTTTTAATCTAAGTGTATTTCTCTGCGTTATATTTATCATTTTTACGTGAGGTTCATTCGTGTTATTTTTAAAAACAAATAACTGAATTTCTTCACAGTTTCCTTTTCCCTTATCATGACAAAGTCTGTTCCCATTAAGGTTTTACAATGGAACTGCAGGTCTATAAGAACAAACCTGTCTTATTTAACTCAACATCTTGTTTCTTCAAAGTACCAGGTTCTGATTTTACAATCTTTGAATGTAAACCAAAACAGCCTACCTAAACTGGTAAATTATTATTATCCACCAGTGCATGAGATAGTAAATATAACAGAAAATATTAAGACAGCTATATACATTAATGAAAAAATACAGTATACAGTGTGCGATTCCCCAGCCCCTAAGAATGATCCTAATATTCTTTCATGTGCTGCAAGTCTAAAGTTTAATGATCAACTTATAAATGTTGTTTCTGTCTACTTACCAAAAGGCCAAACAGAAACTAACATGGAATGGATTCGTACAATACAAAATCAAAACAAAAAGTGGCTAATTTGTGGAGACTTTAATGCACACTCTCCTTTTTGGGAGAAAAACTGCACTTTTTTTATCACTAGTCACAGATTTTTAGAAAACATAGTAGACTCAAATCTTTACCTTTTAAATGATGGAAGAGTGACTAGAATTCCAGACAATCCAAATCATAGAGCCACTGCCATTGATCTATCTTTGATATCCCCTGCTTTGGCCCATAATTGTACATGGGAACCACTTTGCGACACGCTTGGGAGTGATCATATACCCATTGTTACCACTGTCAATGATCAACAAATATCTAGCGAAAGAGATGAAGATGTCATTCCTAAATACAATTATAACTTTGCAGACTGGAGAATTTAGAGCTTTTTTATGTGCACAAAACATAGATTGCATTAAAGATGATGACATAGACATTTATTACTCAAAATTTACAGAAACAGTACTAAATGCTGCTGATTATGCCATTCCTAAATATGCAGCTCGCAAATCAGATAAACATGCAGGGAATGTATGGTGGAATGATGAATGCCAGAAGGCCGTTGACAAGAAAAAACAGAAGAATATAAATTATATCTACAAAAAAAAAATCCTGGACCAAAAACGCATGCTTCAATGAAGAAAGCAAATGTGTCATGAGTAATAGAACGATTGCAAAAGTCAAGCGGGAATATTGGTCTAATTTCTGCACCAATGAAACACATACCCATAAAGACTTACAGAGGGTGTGGAAAAAGTTTAATGAAATGAAAAAAAAACGTGTTCATTTGCCACACTGTCCAATCAAATTTGATGGTAATGATTTACCAAGCAATTCAGAAAAGGCAGAATCATTTGTAGATATGTTTGCTGATATAATGAATGCAAGCAAACTACCAAAAAAAATCATAAAATTTTTCAGGGAAAATGAAGAAAGAAATGATGACTATCAAGATCCACAGCGGAAAGATGATCTTTATGTCATGCTCCAATTACTATACGTGAGTTGAGAGAAGCTATACTTTCCCTGACAAACAAAAAGTCATCAGTAGGCATGGACGCTATTTCTAATATCTTACTTAAACAATTGCCAGACAGTTGGGTAATGTTGCTACACGACTTATTTCAAAAGTGTTGGGAACAGGGACAAAACCCTAAAATATGGAAACATTCTATCATAATACCGATTCCTAAAGAAGGAAAAACGAAAAGTAATAAGAATAATTACAGACCTATATCATTAACTTCGCATGTAGGCAAACTTATGGAAAAAATAGTTTTAAACAGACTAATATTCTATTGTAATAAAAAAAAAGTGATCCCCCCTAACCAAGCCGGTTTCCGAAAGGGTAGGTCAACCATTGATCATCTTGTCAAACTGACTACACAGGTAAAGCATCAGTTTGCTCGCAGAAAGAATATTCTAGCAACCTTTTTTTGATATAAATAAAGCATATGATCGTGTTTGGCATCATAAATTACTATATAAATTGAAAAACAAAATTGGTTTGTCTGGGAACATCTACTTTTACATAAAAGACTTATTGATGAAAAGAAGCATGCAAAACAAAGGTGGGAAATTCCTATTCGACTACACGCATGCTTACAATGGGTATTCCCACAAGGCTCGGTAATAGCGCCCCATCTTTTTATATATTACTTCATGACCTACCTCAATGCTTGTCAAAAAATGTCAACTTAGTACAATATGCAGATGATATTTGCATGTGGATGAATGTGTCCATGAAAAAGAAGTCACCAAAAAGAGAGATAAATTACTATAGAAAAAAAGCTTCAAATGGAATTAGATAAATTAAATAAACTACTTGCTTGAAAATGGACTAACTCTATCAACTGAGAAAACTCATCTGGTTTTATTTAACATGGTGCTGATCCACCCAATCTACCATCCCTCCATATTGGGTCTGATATTTTGGAATATAAACAAAAGGGTAAAGTTTTTGGGGGGTTATATTACTTCTAAAAATAAATTGGAATTATCACATTGAATACTTGTTATCTAAAGCAAGAAAAACTTTAAATTTTTTGAAAGTTATCAGTAAGCAGTACTGGAGCCAAGATGTCAGAGTATTAAAACATCTAGCGATAAGTCTTGTTCGCGCTCTAGGCTTACGTATGGTCAAGAAAGCTTTTTTCACTGCTCCAAAATATCTGTTAAATAAATTACAAAGCGTGGATTGTAAAGCTTTTCGATTGGCCTTGGGGGGTTCCTTTCCATACATCAACATAGCAACATATAGAGAGGTAGGAGTACTTCCTTTAAATGAATGCCGTCAGCTTGCCATCGCTAAATATTTGCTAAAAGGCTCTTTAAGTGAAAACAATGAAAAAAATGAATTGGCTTAAGGTCAGATGTTGATTTCCCAAAAACGAGCCAAAAATATCATGTCTTAAAACAATAAAAACTGAAACTCTAGATACTTTTCAACAATCAGAAATAGGATTAGAAGATATGGTGAAATGTAGTAATCCATGTAGTGCTATCCCTCCGTGGGAATTACAAAAAGGACATTTTGACATTAATTATACTGATGCAAAGAAAAGTGAGAATATAAATTTTATTGGCACAATTGCGAATGAGCATTTATTTCTCAATTATCCAAATCATCTCAAAGTTTATACCGATGGTTCAGTTCTAGAAAATCATGGAGCTGGTGCTGCTTTCACTATCCCCAACTTAAAGGTCAAAAGAGGTTTTTACATTGGAAAGCACAGATCTATATTTACAGCTGAATTAACTGCTATTCTTGGCTTTGCATTATTTTTGCTTGATTTTCCGAAAACTGTGACTCAAATCTTTTTTTGTGTGATTCAAAATCAGTGTTGTATGCCTTAAGCAATTCAAATTCTAGTGTGAGAAAAGATTTGATTTTTGAGATTAATCATTTGGTGCATTTCCTTATTCTAAGAGGTAGTAATCTTACTTTCTTTGGGTGCCTTCACACAGTGGAATACCTTTCAATGAATCCGTAGATAAACTAGCTAAAAACTCTGCAGATTATACAAATGAAGCATATAATTTGAAGATCCCATTATCATTGAAAAGGTTATAGCCTACTGCAGAATGCTTGCTGGAAGCATTTTAGAAAGAAACAAAAAGATGTTGGCCACTCATCACCTGCTGACCACCAAACGAGTTTTGAAGATGTTTTTATATCTAAGTATGGTCAATTATCTAACCTAAGACTTTTAACTTCCCTTGCATATAGATTCAAACTTAATGCTTTTAAGACC
>JADBJO010031438.1:0-5000 GCA_016801955.1 Conus betulinus | reverse complement strand
AATTTTAAAAAGTGTCTAAAATCATCTGACGATGAAAATACATTGAATAAACCACTGAACTGAACTGAACTGTGATTTTTTTTTTCTTTCTTTTTTTTCTTTTTTTTTTTTTCGTGAGCTAAGCATCGGGAAACCATGACGAGCATTTCTTACGGTGTTGAGCGTTGTGGTGACCGTAACTACATTACGACGGGTGTATCCACACAGAGGACTGTTGACACGTTGAAGCGTGCCACTCTGCCTGAAAGATAGATCCATGTGTGCACAGTGCTGGAGTTGACCGGTTTCCTGATTAAACCACCTGCTGTCGAACTGAGAAGAAAAAAAAACCTGACACTGATTTTTTTTTTTTTTTTTTTTTTTTCTTTTTTTTTTTTTTTTTTTTTTTTTTTCAAGCACTCTTCTTCATACTCCCCCGGTTCACTGCCCATTATGGAGCTCTCTCACCAGCCCTCCTGTCCAAACGTTCCAACCTTTCTTTTTACAAATATCAAATGACAAAAAAATGAAAAATGCGATAAAATTGATTTAGAAAAAAAAAAAAAAAAAAAAGACTTGCCGATGTTTTGTCTACGTTTAAGAGAGGGATCGATGGAGAAATGTGTCCATCAAGGAGCCCCTCAAGATACCCGGATAAAATCGGTACACTTTTTTCCTCTGTCTGTCTCTGTCTCTCTCTGTCTCTGTCTCTGTCTCTCTCCCTCTCTCTCTTATTTCCGTGCCACTTCAGTCGTATTACTCCCACGCCGCTTCTTTCGGCTCCCCGTCCACAGCCACACCCCTGTTTGTCACGTCGCATCCCCCGACACCGGCGGTCCACAGGGAGCAGTCAGTGTCAACTCGTCGTGAGGCAACCCACCAGAGGAGGCACTGCACCGCTGTTGAAACTCGGTGATGTTCCGTGGTGCCTGTTCTCATCCAACATACGGAGACCACCACCTTCTGAGCCTCTATTGATGACAATGACTGCTTAGTCGCGGAGCTAGCATGAGCGAGCGTCCCCATAGAGAGAGCGCCACCATGGTTGTTCAGCGATAGTGCCTGTGACCTTTCCAATACCAGCGACTTCCGATCGAGCTCATCAAGAGCACGGGTGTGGAGAGGACATCCAGACTGTAGTCACCACGAGAGCAGAACATGAAGGGCTGAATAATTTCCTTTTCTTTCAGTCGATAGGTGAGGATGGCAATAATACTATGGAGCTTCATTCCGGACTTATACTCCATGACAGAGCTATATTCTACGCCTTAGACTACATGACAGAGCCGTAGTCTACGCTTACTTTCCTGATATATCCTGACGTCTACCAGGCCCGAGAGAAACAAACACCTGTTGTGTCGGTTATGACATTTGAGCATCTATCTCCGAAACACATCCATCAATTGGAGGAAACTCGACTCTGTGGTTCCAGTGTTTCCACTCAAACTCTACGCCGGCAAGGAGCCGATTAATGGATGGCTCTGAAGGGCATCAAACTCACGATCCTCCCGCAATCCGACAGTTTAACCCATTGCACCAAGCGGCTGGTAAATTGGTGCACGCTTTCCTTTCTGACTCCAGAATGTCTATGGATTATAGGTGTGTTCAGAAGAGCACATATTCCACTGCCATGTTCACCGGATATCATAAAGACATGTGTGGATCATTACATGTAAGTTTTTACTCCGAAAGACATGTGTGAATCACTAATTTGCAACCTTTAGTCAAGAGGACATTGCTGAACATCAGTTTCTAGCTTTGACTCTGAAGGACATGTGGAGACCATACGTTTCTAGTCTTTAGTCCAGAAGACATGTGTAGACGATTTGTTCCTAGCTTTTACTCTGCTCTGAAAGATAAGTGTTGAACGTTACTTTGTAGCCTTTGCTCCGCTAGGTTATGTGTGGACCTAAAGTTTCTAGCCTTGAAGAAGAAGAAGAAGAAGAAGAAGAAGAAGAAGAGAAGAAGAAGAAGAAGAAGAAGAAGAACATAACAATAACAATAACAATAACAACAATGATGTAGCAACGATGATAATAATGATAATATCATAAGGGAGTTTTATACGCTCTAGCCTCTAACAATGAGAGCTCAAGGCGTTTACAAAGAGGGTCTAAGTAAGACAGGAATACAATTGTTAAATAATCACTCAAATGAATTCAGATTTATGCAAATCAAAAGGCATCCATCTTTATCTAAATGCGTATCCAAAACTATGCTAGTTTTCCATCAAATCGCAAACACCGCTTTTACAGCCTTTACTCATGTGTGGGTGTTTAGTTTCTAGCCTTTATTCTAGAAGACATGTGTGGGGACCATTAGTTTCCAGCTCTTATCTTAGAAGACATGTGTGGGCGATTTCTTTCTATTCTTTACTGTAGAAGATTTGTGTGGTCCATTAGTTTTTTTGTCTTTACTCTTGAAGACGATTGCATCATTAGTTTCTAGCCTTTACTCTCTAAGAGATGTGGGTCAGTTTCTAGTCGTTACTCAAGAAGAATGTGTGGGCCTTTGGTTTTCTACCCTTTACTCTAGAAGAGATGTGGGTCATTAGTTTCTAGGCTTTACTGTAGAAGACATGTGTGAACCATCAGCTTCCAGTTTTTACTCTAGAAGACGTGCTGAAACTTAGTTTCTAGCTTTTACTCTGAGTTATGTAGGCATTACTAGTTATATCCCTGGCAGACTGACGTATGGCAAACTTTAATTTCTACCCTTTTACCCTAGAACACGTTTGTGACACATTGTCTTCTATCCTTTACTTTGAAAGACATTTGTCGAACGTCAATTTCTGGTCGTTACTCTAAAAGATGTGTGTGGAATATCAGTTTCCGACCTTCATTCTGGAAGACGTGCGTGGAAATTTTTACCTTCGGTCCGCCTTTTCAGATCAATTTCAGCTTCCCGGCTTTCAATTTCCTGATGTAAATAATTGTCTGTCTCGTTCCTTTCTGGCCAGCTTCGTGATTGGATTTTTTTTTCTTATGTCTCGAGGTTAGAATAATGTCTCGCAGCAGGTTGATGGATATGCTGGTAGACAGAAGAAGCCTGTCCTCACAATTGTATTAGACGGCGAGTTGGATTGGTGTTGACACCCATCCCACGATTGATCCCCTCGTCCTAGACCATCCTCCAGGGTACAGTGTAACGGGGGTACAGTAGGGGGGGGGGGGGGGGGGGGGAGTGCCATGAGCAGACGGAGTCTGGAGGAACGACATGTCACAACATACGGAATGAAAGAATGAATGAATGAATGAATACGACCACGTTTCGAGGCAAAAGGAAATTATCACAGAGATGACTTCTCACTGGGTATCATGAATACATTGTTAAATCAGACAGTCATGTAAATGATTTGTCATGGCATCAGTCGGTGAGTTAGTGACCTGTGTGACTGATTACACAGTCTGTGTGGCCCCCAAGTAAAGAAATAACACCGGATGGTATTCGGGCAATGAGCAGCCTTTAGTGAATGAGGAAGTGTCTGTATCGCTGGCGGTTAATATGAGAACATCTGTACAGGTTGAAGGATGATCAACGTATGATGTCTCTGCTTGACTGTACAATAATGTCCTTGTCATTCTCTCTCTCTCTCTCTCTCTCTCTCTCTCTCTCTCTCTCTCTCTCTCTCTCTCTCTCTCTCTCTCCCCATGCACGTGTACTTGCCAGCCAGTCTGTATTATGTTAGCCTTTATCTGCATGCACGCAAATTCCAGTAGGTGCGCCTTCTCTTTGCCCACACTTGGCGGAGTAATTTGTAGAGAGCACAGACTTCAGAGGGTATCAATGACGGGGTCATTCCAGTGAAACGCCTGGCCTTGGAGCTGAATTAATTTTATAGTTGTCATTATTAAGAACCTGTTCCCGTGATTCTAGCTGCCACTGTAGTTTGTTTAAAAAAAAAAAAGTTGGTTAAAAGACTAAAGTGCGTGTACTTTGTTAAAGACTGTCATTTGTAACAGACACTTAAAAGACAAAAGTTCCAATGGTCTATTGGTCATAGCGGCACTGACCTTTCAGAAGGTCACCGTGTCCAGGGCACGGCATGATGCAGAGCCCACTCCTCTCCTTCTCCCTTCTTTCAGCCTTCCCTGAAACTGAATCACGTGCCCATCATTATACAGCTGTATAGTTTTCATTTTGAGATCGAAACTGCTGCAGCTTTTTGTGTTCACGCTGCTTCAGTTCTACATGTGGTGTGTGTGTGTGTG
This sequence comes from Conus betulinus, assembly GCA_016801955.1. Taxonomy (NCBI): domain Eukaryota; kingdom Metazoa; phylum Mollusca; class Gastropoda; order Neogastropoda; family Conidae; genus Conus; species Conus betulinus. The sequence continues at coordinate 810 of JADBJO010031438.1, read as the reverse complement.
TGTGTGTGTGTGGGGGGGGGGGGGGGGGGGCGTGCGTGCGTGTGTGTGTGTATGTGTGTGTGTCTCTGTGTGTGTGTGTGTGTGTGTGTGTGTGTGTGTGTGTGTGTGTGTGTGTGTGTTTGATAGCACTTGTTTAAACTCACCCACCGGCGTGTGAATCTAAACCAACTTTTCTCCTTTGTCTCAAAGTTACTTCCTTCTTTCAGAATGTCCGAAGTGTAGACATTTCATACCAACCTTGATACATTGCACCTTAATTGATGAAGGGGAGGGGGAGACTAATGGGGGGGGGGGGTGATTCAGGTCTAAGGCAGAACTAGTCCCCAACCTGATCCAAAACCACTTCCTGGCCGGGTAAGTGATTTGCGGTATGGTCCAGAGCCCCCTCCCCACCTCCCCCCCCCCCCACCCCACCCCCCTCATGGAGTGAAATTGAGCACATGTCCATATCTAATTCCCTGTCCCGTAGGGCCGGTAAATTTAGGTACGTGCCTAAATTAACTCCAAGGGGTTTTCTGGACCGTGCCCCAAATCACTCACAGGGGATTGGTTTCTTTTTTAACAGGGTGGAAAGTTGTTCTAGCCCAGGTCCACAATTACCCCCCCCCCCCCCCCCCCCCCCCCCCCCACCTCCCTCAAGTTCAGGTGCCATGCGTCTTGTTTGAATTTTTTTTTTTTTTTTTTTTTTTTTTGGGGGGGGGCGCTAAGAACTTTTAAAGGGAGTGATTTGAGAACAAAAGGGAGATCAGTCTGGATTTACTCCATGGGGGGGGGGGGGGGGGGGGGGGGAGGGGGGGAGGGGTTGGGGTT
>JADBJO010031437.1:5000-16742 GCA_016801955.1 Conus betulinus | reverse complement strand
GGCTCATAACCACATGCACGTATGTCCAATCACCAAGTTGGCTTTGTTTGAAATCATTTTAATATTTCAGTAATCATATTTCCCCGAGTTCATCTGCTTGTGTGTTCGTTTTTTACTTTTCCAACTTAGAAACAAAGTTTAGGTAAGAAGATGGACCATTCTAGGGGACGTTTACAAAGCATTATACCAAGTCTAGTCTCTTTTTTTGTCTTTCGTTGTTTGCTTGTTTATGATTCCAGTATTTAGTAATACTTTTTTGCGCGTTGTGGTGTCTCGTGGTCTCATTGGACAACACACGGAAATGTTCCTGAGCCCCGTGGCGCCGTGAACGTCCCCCTGATGAAACTTAAATGGACTAGCCCCGTACGCCGGCGCGGCCCCTTGATGAAAAACCTAAAATGGACTAGCCGGTACTCCGGGTTGTGGGGGGGGTTACGCCCTCTTGATGAAACTAAAATGGACTAGCCGGAAAGCCGTGACGTTCGTGACGCCCCCATTAAATGAAACTTAAATGGACTAGCCCGTACATCCGTGATGCCCCCTGATGAAACCAAAATTTACTTAGCCGTTACGCCCCGTTCGTGACGCCACTTCTTGGACGAAACTAAAATGGACTAGCACGTACGCCCGTGAGGCCCCCTTGAACCGGGGGGGGAAACTTAAAATGGACTAGCCCGTATACGCCGTGACGCCCCCCTTGATGAAACTAAAATGACTAGCCCGTACCGCGCCGTGAACGGGGCCACCCCTTGATGAAACTAAAATGGACTAGGCCCGTACGGCCGTGAACGCCCCCTTGATGAAAAATAAAATGGACTAGCCTGTACTGCCTGTGACGCCCACCTTGACGAAACACTAAAATGGGACTAGCCCTTACGCCGTGTGCCCCCCCCTGATGCCCCCTTGATTGAATGAAACCTAAATGAACTGACCCGCGCAGTTGACGGCCCCCTCCACCCCTTGATGAAACTGTAGGTGTAACTTTAAACTACCCTCAAACAGTTCTGCTTATCCATTTTCTTCACATCTCAGGAGACAGGAGTAGGGAGGGTAATTACTGAGCCCACGCGGCCCATATCCTCTTTCTGTAACGAGCCGCTGCGGCAAAAGTATCAGCCAAGTAAAACATACTTTATAAACATATTCCTTTTACATCGCCATTGCTATAAATCACATACTGTACAACGCGCGACACACAACAACCATACACACCCCAACAAACAACATACAAACACAAACACACCACACCACACACCACACACATACATACACACTACACAGAGGTGCACACACACACATAAGCACGCAGTACAACGTACACCACCATGTGCGCGGCAGCGCGCGCACTGCGCACGTCCCGCATGCACGACAGGTGGGTGCGCTAGGGAGTGCGCGGGTAGGGTACACCTACACACAGGAGAGAGAGAGAGAGGAGAGAGAGGAGAAGAAGAGAGAGAGAAGAGACGAGAGAGAAGAGGAGAGGAGAATCATTTATTACCATTCTCGGCTATCCGAATAATCTTTCATCCCTTCTGTTCCCGTGTCTCTTACTGTCTCTGACATGGGTGCCCAAAAAAAATAACACATTTGCCTCTTATCTTATATTCCTATCTTCCCTTTCGCCCTGTTGTTGTTGTTGTTGTTTTTGTTTTTGCATTTGCGATGTTTAATTGCCGTTTTTGATGCAAGCATGTGGTTTATATACCGTACAATATAAAGATTAAATATGCTTATAATGAAAGTCCCCTTAAAATACGATGAGAAAAAAAAGGGGGGGGGTGGGGTGGGGGGTGGGGGTGGAGAAGCTGTGTGCACATACGCATGCGCACCTACAGCTGCACGTAATGAAGTTTCTTATATATCCCCTATTAGGCAACTCTGTCACATACAGAGCTGAGTTATTCTAACTATAACGGACACATTTATACAAAGGAGAAGTTTTGTAAGCTTTGCATTTAACTTCGTAATCGCTGATTCCATCCATACATTTGCAATGGTTGGGCTGGACATGAATTTTTGAAGATGTGATGTTGACTCTTCAACGTACGGTCTGCATCGCTTTCCTCTATCCCTAACCGGCTGCCTTCTCTCAGTATCTGACGATTTTCCCATTTTGCGTCAAAAGCGGGAATAACGCCTTTTTTTTGTCCAGTATTCTTTACTCCGGGCATGTTTTATTAGCAATGTTAGGCCGCGTCATGTTCAGTGGGTGTAAGGTCTTCCACAATCTCTTTTTCCTGCTACCTTTTTAATTTCCCGACGATTCTGACGCACCCTGGTTTCTTGTTTTTCTCTTGAATAGGAACTTAGTTGTTATATGGCACTCGGGTTTTTTTTCTTGCTTTCCCCCCTGATGCCCACACCCCCCTTTATTTGCAATACTATACTCATGTGATTTGAAATGTGACCCAGTCACAATTATACTCTTTGGATTACGTCCAATACTTTTTCTTTCAACATCCTTGAATAGTTTCCGTCCCGCTCTCTTTAACACCAAGGGAATCGAACCACAATGCCTCTCTGGTATTGCTCCATATCATATGCTTGCTCCCCCTAACTCTCCGCTTCCAGTGATTTTTAACCCTCTCACTTCATGCTCTAGGTCTTCAATTAGATCTTCTTGGTTTCCGATCTTCTCTTTCAGGGTATCGTTCTCTTTTTTCAGATCAAAGATTTCACGTTCTCAACCCTTCAGTTTTGTTGTGTGTTTTATCGGATAATTTGGTTCAACTAGTTTCATCAGTCAGTTGGTGAATAAATTCAAGTTTTGAGTCAGTGTCCTCTTGTAAATTTGCAACAAGTTCTGAGACAGTTACACTGACTCTCGACTTGTGTCGTTGCTCCCTCAGATTGTAAATGTCTTGTTGGTGCTAGTCATGTCTCTGACCTCCCTACAAAATTACAGGCTCTTGGCTGCCCGTTCTTAGTTAACACGGTCTTCGAGATGACAAAGATCTGATTTTTTTGTTTATTGGTACTTGATCTTTGCAGCGAATCATTATTTATGAGTCCTCACATCTTGACGTATTTTTCCGCTCGTTGGGCTGTGGCATTTCATCACATTTCGGCAAAAGAAAAGAAGACATTATTTGATGATTACTGACAGCCACTTTTTATCATTATGTTACCTTGAAAACTAAGCTTTTCAGCAGCCATGTCTTTTTGTTGAGACAATAACATATAGTCATCGCGTGAATTTTTACAGGGAGTCTTACACAAGGAAACCGGATTCAGTTGAGCTCTGCTGTCATGCGTCCGTCTCCGTCTATGAACAAGAGTTAAGTCACAATAAGTTCATATTTTTTTGTTGGCAAGTCATAGTGTACCTGTCAGCAGGCTGATATACGTGTGGACCCTCTGAAAACACACAACACACACACACACACACACACACACAACCGCGCAGCGCGCGCGCGCTCACACACACACCACACCCAGAAAAGAAGAAAAGGCCTGGGGGTAGGGGGTGGTGGGGGTGGAGGGTGGCGGGGTAGTTTTTTTTCTTCTTCTCTTTTTTGGGGAATCATAAATCCTTGCAACTAAACGTCACATCTATTGTCAAGAGTAAGCCATCTACTATTCACGTTACAAGCAGGCCATGTTTCTGTACGTTCCTACGTTCCCCGGGACTTGCATATTCGTGACTCGGTGATAAATTAGGATGAGGTAGAAGGTTCTCGCTATTTCAGCAAGGCACCGCACATTCTTTTTTGGCTTGGGCTGGCATACGGGTTAGACCTGGCCTTGTCGGCCATTTCTTTTCGGGGGGCCATGGTGGGATGGGAATGAATGTTTATCGGGTTTCGTCCAATAAACGATTAACATGAGCACGACATTTCATGTTGTCCCCCCCCCCCCCCCCCCCCCCCCCCCCCGTGCCCCCCCCACCCCACCCCCCCCCCCCCCCCCCCCCCCCACCCCCACCCCCCCCTCTTCTGACCCACTATGTTTTAATGAGACACAGTTTTTGAAGCTGATTTGCACGGGGGACTCATTGCAGGACCGCGCGTGAACTCATTTCAGGTCGTTCACCGACTTCAAAAAGATCGGCAGCAGAGTACGGTGTTTCGTGTTTTGTGTGTGTGGGTGTGTGTGTTTCTGTGTGAACCCCACTTCTGTTAAACGCAGTTTTCGAAGCTATTCTGGACATCAACTGATTTCAGGTCGTTCACCGACTTCAAATTGTGCAACAGAGCACGGGTGTTTTTGTTGTTTGTTTGTTTGTTTTTTTCCCATCTGACACCCTTTTGTTTGATGCAGTTTCGAAAGCTATTTCGGGTATGAACTCATTTCAGGACGCACATGAACTAAGGTCAAGACCGACCCCCCCCCCCCCCCCTCCCCCCCCAGGAAAAAAAAAAGAAAGAAAGAAAGAGAAGAGGGCGTAGTTTACCGCCAAGGACAGACAGACAAAAGTACAGGACACGACAATGCATTTCGACCGACTTGGGTCTTCCTTCAAGCCAAAACAAATAACATTTAGGGGACAGTGAAAACGAAGAACGAGAAACCAACTTATCTTCTCATATTTGAAACGCAAGATCAGAATGCTTTGCCTGATGAATACCCAAGAGGTCGAAATGTAATGTGTTTTTGTCCTGTACTTTGCTTGTCTATGTCCGGGCGAGTAACTAGCCCCCTCTTTCTTAAATTTGGCTTCATCTTCCGCCCTCAGTCACTTCCCTTTTGAAACTAAGTTCACGACGTTTACATTTCCTGTATGTCGCGTCAGGAGGCTAAAGAACGACGCTGGTCGTTTGACAATGAATTACGAGTATGACTCACCAAACAATCAGCAGGCGAGAACTGGCACAGGCCCGTCTCAAATTCGTAACATGATAAAAAACTTTGTTGTGGTGAATGACTGACAGCCAGTACCATACCTTGTAAAGCGCAATATTGAAAATGAAAAACAACAGACACCAAAGATGAAGCAGAGGAGATCTCACACTGATGACGGATTTTTTGTTCGAGCTGTGCGGCTTATGACGCTTTCCGCTCAAGCTTGTTGGTAGAATGACGTAGGTATGTTGCGTGCTGTCCGCGAGGAACCGGTCTGATCTCTTCTCTCTCTCTCTCTCTCTCTCTAAGTTAAGAGTATGTGTAGCCTTCTTTGCTTTCTTTTTTTTTTTTTTTCCTTGGCGTGGCAGTTCACCCGGAAAACAAGAGTCCTGTTAAGAAACAGGCCTAGAGCGGTGCACTTCGCCGTGTGACATAATTTGTTTTTGAAAAAAAAAAATGAATAAAAGTAAATATAAAGAACGCTTTCACTGTTTGGAATCGTTGAATCATTATTGTTGTCCTATTTACAGGAATTAATATCACGCTGATGCTCTTGCCAACGTCCCTTGCTGACGTTTAAATGACCGCAGGTGGTACGGCATTTCAAAAACAACAACAAAAACAAAAATTAGCATTGAAAGAAAGTATAGTTTAGTATATTAAAAAATAAACTCTTCACCAAACGTCTTGTCATTTCATTGCTCCTGCTAACACAAATCCCTTACGTCCGAAATGCGAAACCGATCGAGAGAGTGAAATTCTTAGCATTCAGACGAAAAGGAGAAACGGATGATTGACGTCATGATGATGACGACTACGGGCGACGGAGACAACGGCGACGAAGATGGTGATGATGACGATCACACGACGACGACGACGATGGTGGTGGTGGTGGTGATGATGATGACGATGATGATGATGATGTTGATGATGATGATGATTGATGATGAGATGATGATGATGCTAAGATCAATAACGCTTTGATTGGGCGCCTTTTTACAAATGAGTTCACGGAAAGAGAGGGGAGTGAAATGGAAAAGTCCCAGGAAAGGCCCTTTCATTTTTTCCCCCTGAAAAGAACCCCTCCCACCCCACCCAGCCAGTATGGGAAAGGACGCTCCCACCCGTTTATGAAAACACTCCTCGCTCCATCCCAGAGACAAAACCAGCTACCACTCACAATATAAGACTACATACAGGCACCGGTAGGATCAACTCAACAACCATGACCAGCGTCCCCCTCACCTTTTTTGTTGCCACCCCTTTACCAGCCCCCCTCCCCCATCTTTTACGCCCCCCCCACTTAGCACTTCAACGGTTCCCCCCCCCTCCATCACTCCCCCCCTCCCCTCCCCCCCCCCTCCTCCACCCCCCACCCCCCGCCCCGCCTGTCTCGTCAGGCCCTCCATTGCGCGCCCGTCCTTCATGTCCATAGCCCTCACTCCCTTCCCCCTCCTGGCAGACACCCCCCCCCACCACCCCACCACACAAACACACCACAACACACACCACACCACACACACCACACCGCTTTCTGCATTTCCACACACAACACACACACACACACACACACCACACACACACACACACACACACCAGCGCATTCGCATTATACACAACACCACAACACACCGACACACACACACACGCACACACACACACACACACGCACGCACGCACGCGCGACACGCTGCGCGCGCGCACGCACACACACACCCCCGCCCAAAACGGACACACACACACTTACACTTTGTGTTTTATGTTTTATTTGTGTGTGTGTGTTGTGTGTTTGTGTGGTGTGTGTGTGTGTGGTGTGTTGTGTGTGTGCGCGCGAGCACGCGCGACGGTACGTGCGTGGGTAGTGTATTGTGCGTGCGTGTATGTGGCGGCTCTGTGGGGTGGGGTGGGTGGGTGGGGGGATGGGGGGGGGGGGGGGCGCACAACTAGTGTGATGTGTTGTGTGTGTGTGTGGTGTGTTTGTGTGTTTTTGTGTTGTGTTACTGAACTTCAAGCTCCTGCCTTTTCCAGGTGTACTACACCCCTTGCCCGGTACTACTGTCGTTTCTTAGTTTCGCATTTTCAGACGCACCTCCCTCCACCCTCCCCCCCCCCCCACCCCTCCCATTCTCTCTCTCTCTCTCTCTTCTCTCTCTCTCTCTCTCCTCTCGTCTCCTTTGTTTTTCATTTTCTCTCTCCCCTCGTCTCCCCTCCTCTCTGCCTCTCTCCTCTCTCTCCCTCGCCTCTCTCCCTCTCGGTGTTTTTCATTTCCTCTCTCCCTCGGTCCTCGTCTCTCTCTGTGTCGCTGTCCTGTCTGGTTCCCTCCTCTCTGCTCTTCTCTTCTTCTTCTTTCTTCTTCTTTCTCTTCTTCTCCTCCTCCTCCTCCTTCTCCTCCTCCTCTCCTCTTCTTCTTCTTCTTCTTCTTCTTCTTCTTCTCTCCTTCTTCTTCTGCTTCCTCTTCGTCTCCTTCTTCCACTTCCTTCTTCCCTCCGCCGCCTTCTCTCCTTCTCCTTTTGGGGTTTCTCCTTGCCTCCTTCTCCTCCTTTTCCTCCTCCTCCTCCCTCCTCTCTCCCACTCTCCCTTCCGTGCTCACCCTCCTACTCCTCCTTCCTGCTCCTCCCCCGCCCCCCCTCTCCTCTTCCTCCCGAGATTTCCTCCATTCCTGCCAATCTCCTCCCTCCTCCTCCCTACTCCTACCTCTTCCTGCCTTTCCCTTCCCCTACCCTCCTCCTCCCCTCCTTCCCTCCTCCTCACCCTCCCTCCTCCACCCCACCTCCTCATTCTTCTTCGTCTTCTTCTTTTCCTTCTGTTCTCGTCCTCCTCCTCACTCCCTCTCCTCCTCCTCCTCTGCCTCCTCTCTTACTTCCTTCTTCTTCCTTCTTCTTGTCTTCCCTTCTTCTTCTCTTCTTCTTTCTTCTTTCTTCCCATCCCCTCCTCTGTCTGTGGCTTTTTGTTGTCGACCTCTGTGCCCTTCTGGTTGACAGAAGTTTTCAGGCGAGTCTCAAGAGCACCGCAGCTATGCTTGCCACGTGAATGGAGGCTGCCTGGTCAACCCAAGGAATCGCAAACCATTGCCGCCGATGTCGCTATCCTCAAGTGCAAAGCCGTGGGCATGTCCAGAGAGGGTAAGTTTTTTGCTGTAGATGTTGTTGATGTTGCTCCATGTGCGTGCTTGTTCCTGTGTGTTGTATTCCCCTCTCCGCCTCTCTCTCTCCTCTCTCTCCTCTCTCTCCTCTCTCGGTCTCTCCTCCCTCTCTCTCTCTCTCTCTTTCTCCCGTCTGTCTGTTTGTCTCTTTCTGTCTGTCTGTCTCTCTGTCTCTGGCCTCTCTCTGTGTCTGTCGGTCTCTCTGTCAGTCTGTCTCTCGCCGCTGTATGTCTCCCTCTCTCTCTGTCTTCTGTCTCTCCCCCCAACGCGCCCTCACTCCCTCCCCGCCCCCTCCCCCTCCCCCCCCCTATCTGTGTGTGTGAGTGTGTGTGTGTGTGGTGTGTGGTGTGTGTGTGTTGTGTGTGTGTGTGTGTGTTTCACTTACAGATGCACTTGGGAAGCCCTCAAGACCAAAGGACATTTGGGCAGAAAAGACCTCATCATCCACAAGACAGTCGAGTCAAGGACAACAAGCGACGATGGATGATTTCACAGACTCACAGAGCGGAGGGACCAACAGGCCTCAGAAGAACGAATCCGTTTCCAGGCCCAGGTTGAACTGAAAGAGGAGAGCCAGAAAAGCAACGACATGACGTTTTCAGGCCCAGGTGAACTGAAAGAGGAGCCAGAAGCAACGACATGATGTTTTCAGGCCCAGGTGAACTGAAAGAGGGAGAGCCAGAAGCAACGACATGACGTTTCAGGCCCAGGGTGAAACTGAAAGAGGAGAGCCAGAAGCAACGACATGACGTTTTCAGGCCCAGGTGAACTGAAAGAGGAGAGCCAGAAGCAACGACATGACGTTTTCAGGCCCAGGTGACTGAAAGAGGAGAGCCAGAAGCAACGACATGACGTTTTCAGGCCCAGGTGAACTGAAAGAGGAGAGCCAGAAGCAACGACATGACGTTTTCAGCCCGGGTGAACTGAAAGAGGAGAGCCAGAAGCAACGACATGACGTTTTCAGGGTCCCAGGTGAACTGAAAGAGGAGAGCCAGAAGCAACGACATGACGTTTTCAGGCCCAGGTGAACTGAAAGAGGAGAGCCAGAAGCAAACGACATGACGTTTTCAGGCCCAGGTGAACGAAAAGAGGAGAGCAAGAAGCAACATGCCCGGTGACTGACATGGACGTTTTCAGGACCGAGGTGACCGGGTGAACTGAAAGAGGAGAGCAAGAAGCAACGACATGATGTTTTCAGGCCCGGGTGAACTGAAAGAGGAGAGCCAGAAGCAACGACATGACGTTTTCAGGCCCCGGTCACTGAAAGAGGAGAGAGCCAGAAGCAACGACCATGACGCAGAGCACCATGTTTGGAAGAACCTGTTTGTCGCACTCGACAAGTATCTTACCTCAACAAAACCAAACCAGAGCAAACCAAAAGGCACAAAACGTCAGCGGCCCTGGACCTTCACAAAACTCCAGGAGTCATCAGACTTGAAATGTCATTTGTTCACAGAGACGCGTACCTTATGTTTGGACGGGGAAAGTATGGGATGGTGTCCTCAGTCAGCAGTCATTTATATCTAACTCAGTTAGAGCAAGAGAGGGCGGACTCATCTGCAATTGTGATATAGTGAAGGTCATTCACTCTTTTGACTGCGTCAAGATCTATCAGGAGAGTTAAAAAAAAAAACAAACCTGTTACACCCCGTCTCCCGCTTAACAAAGCCAGCGGCTTTGATGGAGTATCTCTTCATACATTCTAAAATAACTCGACCACAGAAGAATCACAAAATACTGACGGTCCTGTTCCAGCGCTCCATCAGTGGTTCAGTTAGTACCGTTTGTTTAGACAGACACGCATGCGTTGTAAGTCGTCAAGAAGGAGAACAGTGGGATCCTTCAAACTGCTGCCACCATGGCCTCCTCGCTAATTCTACTAGTCTTGCACACTCATGAGGCACATCATACCAGAGTGTTTTATGGTCAGCCTGGAGGAGCAACGGCAACAACAAGGCTTCTGGAAGGCAAGGTCAAGTGAACACCGAGTTCCTGAAGTGTTCTGGTTGACTACGGACTGACAGCATGGCAAGAAGGCAGAAAACTGGCGTTCTTTTGTTTTTTTTTTTATCGTAGATCATGCCAAGGCCTTTGATCATGCCATTAAGTGGTCATCACCCCTAGAATATGGCAATATAGGAGATATAGATAAATGGGTTACATGTGTTCTTGGCGCCAGAAGCCAGAAAGCAATATAGACTGGCGCATCCTTCGTCTTTGTCAGCGTTCTCAGGTGTACCACAGGGTTCGTTATAGGGCCTGCTTCTTCCTAGATTACAAGCAGAACTTGCCTGAGAGCTGGAATGCCCGTACTCGTGTGGTCCCCGACCACACCGTTGTCTCATGACATTCACTCTCGCGGATACAGAACCATCTTCAGAGAAAATTCCTCCAGCTAGTTCGGATACATTGAATTGGACACGATCACAATACGGGGGGGACGGGAGGAAAGACACGCATGCACTCCTGAAGAATCAGGAAAGACGTGCACCTTGGGTGCTTGTGTACCATTGAAGTGATGGTGGTGCTGGTGGCAATCAGTGTGTGTGTGTGTGTGTGTGTGTGTGTGTGTGTGTGTGTGTGTGGGTGTGGTGTGTGAAAATAAGCCATTTTTCATGTCCCAATATATGTTTCAGTTTGTTCTTTATTTATTTCATTCACTCATCTATACCTGTTTATTCTTCATCTTGTCCACTGTTGCTCCCCCCCCCCCCCCCCCCCCCCCCCCCCCCACCCCCCCCCCCCCCCTTTCTTTTCTTAGTTATTCTTTAGTATTAGTTCTTTCTTTCGGATAATCTTTCATCATACCCTTCTGTTTCTCTGTCCTTTTTTCCTCCATCTCGAAGCGTTAATTCCTGCATCTTAACCCTCACTAAACTGCTTCATCCTGCCAGCTATCAAGATGGGCCGGCCTCGCAAGTGTGGCAGCAGCAGCAGCAGCAACAACAACATCAGCATCAGCCTCAGCAGAGACGACTGGCAGAGGGCTGCCCTGTCTTCGGTGTCCGGTCTCCCTTTGGGACGGACCAAAAGCGCTTCCCCACTGCCCGCGGTCCGTCTTCACGCCCTCCGACCTTGGACGGTACCAGGGACCACCTCCTCTTCCCCCCCATCAGCATGCCCAGCTGGTCGGGAGGCGCGGGGCGCTGGGAGGCGCCTGGTGATGAAGCGGTGTTACGCCCCTTGGTTCCTCCACCACCAGAGGCGCTGTTCGCGCTCCTTCTCAGCGGTCTGGAAACAGGAAAGCTGGCGTCAATGACGTCACGAAAAAAGGTCCCAGACCCTGGTGGTGAAATCGATGTTCGTTTGATGGTGTTCCTCCTCCTCCACCCAGTAGTACATCTCACTGTGTTGGACCAGGTACCCAGACTTTGCCATCGTCTTTGCCGCAAAGTATCGGAGTGGGGATGGACGGTTCACCCGGAGAGCGCGTGACCAGGTCGAGGTTGGCGGTTCATGCATACACAGCTACTAGTGTCTGTTCTCTCAATGTCAGCAGGCCTGCTCCACCTCTTCGGGACGTGTCCTGTCTAACCCCTGACTCCAGGGTCCTACACCACTGCAGCAACCCTCGCCAACAATCTCTTCCGTCGTTTATGTCATCATCACAGGGGTTCGCCCCTTCTGGGTGTTCCAGAATGGGACCACGGGAAGAAGCCTGCACGTCAACCCTCCGTTCCCATCGCTGAAGCTGTCACAGTATCACAGCAAGCAAGTCACCTCCACCAGCAAAACTCTGCACATAACAGGATGCCAGGATCGTCTTTGTGGGATTCGTTTATCGCCCTCAGAGGCAGAGACGTTGTCTTGCCCACAGC